>VTPC01002113.1:0-161396 GCA_011009095.1 Ignelater luminosus
ATGCAAAATTGCACGGAAATGGATAAAATAATAATAAAAGTTAAGTTCAATAAAGCGGAACAGTACTAAATATTTCTAAAACGGCCATTTCTTTGGTGCGTCGAAAATATAGTACGATTGAATTTTTATTATTTGTAATTTCCTGATAGTATAAAACATTAAAGCAGTATGTGCAAACTACAATAAGTACTACAAATGGAAGAGTTCTCAGCTATTATCAGTAAGGTTAGGTGTTTACATTACACAATGCAATGCGTAGTCATCTTTGATGAGAACTAATTGTTGGGAAAATTTTCTAGCAATTTGGTACGATGCTGTAGTTCTGTGATGTACTCAGTTGACCAGCGTTCCCAGAAGTGCTGAACGTTGAATTGGATGTGTTGGTACACGCTGAGTCGGTTTGTTACTAGGTGGGTAACATCGGGATCCAGTACTGAGCTAGTGGGTCGCTCAATTAGGAGATGCGCAGGTGTTAAAGGGTTGAGGTCGTCGGGATTTGAGGAAATAGGAAACAAGGATCGAGAGTTGAGTATGCCTTCTATTTTTGTATTAGTAAACTATAGTACCGCTCAAAGGTGACCGAAGTATTGCCCAAGACACATTTGATATGATGCTTGGTTGGTTTGAACCAGCCTCCCATAATCCACCCATATGCGGCGAATGCGGAGGAACAAATGTCCAATCAATTTGTTCGTTTGTAGATGAACGTTGCAATTCGTTTTTATTTGAGACGAGAAACTCGCCCAATTTGTGTAATTGCGAACTGGCTCCGAGATAAATCTTGCTATTGCCAGAATAAATTTTGGAGGGCATTCCGGGTCGAGCTGCGAAACGCCTTAACATATCATAAGCTCTAAATAAACGGCTTTCGTCTTGAAGCAAACAAACAACAGAATGTAACTCTTGATTAAATTTGAGCCTTTCTTTTTTGAATTGGTTTTACTATATATCGGACCAGCGAAGTCAGACCCTACGATTTCAAATAGGTACCGAGGTCTAACGCGATCAGAGGGTAGATGACTTAAAATATATTCGATTTGCTTGGATTTTGCACTGAAACACTGAATGCATTTTCCTACTACCATTTTTTTACAGTGAAATCTTTTTATGTTTTATGAGATCTTCTGGATGCTAATGTGTGTGAGTGTGTTATATAATACAGTACAGACTCTATAACTCGAACAAAGCGTGGTTTAACGAACGTCGTTCGGATTGTAGAGTCAACGGACAATATAAAAGTACCGCTAGAAACAACGCGTGATTAGCTTTCTACAGGTAATTCCCCGGCATGTTTTGGGAAAATCCCTTTTGTGAACCGAAAGCTTCTTGATTACATCGTTTTTAGTGGGAATATTACTGCAAGGCAAACATGTCGCAAAAAAGAAAATAGCACACGTTAACCCTACAGCAAAAAGTAGAGATTCTAAATAAATTACATGAAGGTGAACCGGTATTCCAATTATCTAAAATCTACTATTGCGGATATTAAGAAACATAAGGAAAGAATGTTTTACTTCTCAGTAACACTTAAAACGTAATTCACTATCCAGTAATCCGAAAATATCGGCGATCCAAACTTTATAACTCTTTAAAGCCGTGGTTTAATTAGTTCGGATTGAAAAGTCTGTACTGTATTTTGTTTTAGATGAGCAACCTTGTACATCATCTTCAAGGCAAGATATTGAAGAAGCTCTTCTGCATTTATACAATTATTCTAGTAAATGTATATTTAAAATACCCAATTTCTTGTATTAGATGATAGCACCCCAAATGGCATCTTTGCCTGCTAGAGAAGGCTGTGTAACACCTTCGTCTTCTGTTATACTTACATAAGATCATTATTAATTTATTAATGGCTTATGTCTTGAAAATGGCACTTTTCATAATTCACTGGTAAATAGGCTAGTAGCTTTTTTCTGTATTAATTTATAGTTATTGTAGTAACCAGTTGCTTGAACCATCAATGAATACGAAAAGTGATTGATTTTAATCACAATATGTGATTTTAATAACCTGACAGCGAGAATTAGCAATTTTTTTGTAATAGTCGATCAAACATGGCAAGTTCTTTTTATTTTGTTGTTCTCGCCATACATCTTTTTTGTTTAGCTCCTTCAAACACTCTCTTAGGTTTAGTAGATGTATCCAGAAGGATTGAATTAACACCAAAGGCAAAGAAACTGTATAAAAAAGGAAAACATTTACAATATTCTGTTGAAGTTTACCGAAAGAGGTCATCTGATTTTAAAAGAAGGCCGAAGCTGGCAAAAAATAACTTTAATTTTGTTATAATTTTTAAAGTTTTTAAACTATACATCGCTCTTTTCAGCTTGCACACCATATTTCTTTGATTTTCGAATTTTTCAGGTGGTTTTATATACACCTCTTCTTCAAGATCTCCTTGAAGGAATGCAGTAACAGCATCCATATGATCTATATCTAAATTATATTTTACTGCTAATGCAAGAAGTAAACGTAGGGAGCCATGACGCATGACTGGTGAAAATGTTTCGTCATAATCCAGTCCTTTTCTTTGAGCACAGCCTTTCACCACTAATCGGGCTTTATATCTTTCGATTTTTCCTTCATTATTTGTTTTTCTTTTAAAAACCCATTTTATTTATAGGAATCTTGCCATTATCGGCAGTCGATATTTCCTTACTCTCACATGGCTTCTCATTAATCAATCCATATGTACCATTTGTAACATGCACGGTAGCACCAGAGTCAATGTACCAATCATCTGATTTCACATTACCGGTTGACATCACTACCTTTGTTAGCAACGCTTTATTCGACGACCGTTTAACATTATTATGTTTATTATTATTATTTCTTTTAAAACAATTTTTCGCGAAATGACCGTACTTGTTGCACTCGTAACATCGGGGTCCCTTTTTAAAATCCTTTTTAATTGTTCCTCTTGACACTAGGGCACTATTCTCACCTTTTATACTTGCAGTCTTCACATCTTGAAGTAATTTTACCTTTATAGAATCGGCAGTAATATTTACGCCAGAACTTTCTATACCCATAATCATAGGCCCGTATTCTTCTGGTAAACCGGCTAGAAGAAGTGTTCCAACCCACTCGTCGCTTACTTCAAAATTTATAACAGGTTAAGGGCCCAGGACCCAGATACTCGTGACTTTGTGAATTTGTAGTGTGTTTGTGTGCACCGTAATAAATAAATAAATAAAAATGCAACAAAAGTCGCCTACAACTGCGAATGTTTCATCGCGAACATTACTCACGCCGATTTCGTCAAGTTTACCCGCGATTGACAAATTAGTTGGTCGAGAAAACTTTAATACGTGGAAGTTTGCCATGAAAACATATTTAGAGCACGAAGAGTTATGGGATTGTATAGAACCTAGTGAAGATACGGTTGTCGATTCGCGTCGAGATAAAAAAGCTAAAGCAAAAATTATATTATCAATTGATCCTGTAAATTATGTGCACGTACAGTCCGCGATTTCAGCACAAGATGCTTGGAACAATTTAAATAATGCATTCGAAGATACGGGATTAACTAGAAAAGTCGGTTTATTGAAAACCTTAATCACAACTCGCCTTGAAAATTGTGATTCAGTTGATGAATACGTGAACAAAATTATTACGACCGCACATAAACAAAGTGGAAGGGCCTGGAATAAGAAGTTAGACAAAACTTTGAAAGATATTGGGCTCAAACAGTCAAAGAAAGATCAATGTATTTATTACGAAAAGAAAAACAAAAAAATAGTCATAGTAGCAATTTACGTGGATGATATATTAATTCTAAGTAATGACAGTAGAAGAAAGACCGAAATAAAAGAAAAATTAGAAAAGCAATTTAAGATAAAGGACCTAGGAGAATTAAAAGAATGTTTGGGAATTCGAATAACAAGAGATAGAAAGGAAAAGAAACTGTGGATAGATCAAACAAAATATATACAAGGAATTTTAGAAAAATTCAGGATGTCTGATTGTAATCCAATTTCAACACCTTTAGATGTAAATCAGAAATTAACAAAAGATATGGGTCCTAAAAGTAAAATAGAAGAAGAAGAAGTTAAACATATTCCATACAGGCAAGCAATTGGTTCTTTAATGTATTTGTGTCAAGCTACTCGCCCTGATCTATCATTTGCCGTTGGATTATTGAGCAGGTTTAATCATTGTTTTGGTAAAGCACACTGGTCTGCTGTAAAAAGAGTGTTCAGATATCTAATGGGCACGAAAGATTGCAAGTTAGAATATTCATGTGATGACACTAATGATTTGATTGCTAGTGCTACCCAAATTAATGGCATGTATCAGTTAGATCGACCACACGAAAGTGTTAATGTAGTTAGTAAAGAAGATTCCTTTCAAAACTCCGTTCTGTGGCATAATCGTATGGGTCACCCAAGTAAAAACATTTTAAAAGGTATTGACTCGTGTGTCTCATGTGCTAAAGGTAAACAAGCTCGTTATCCGTTTAAAATTAACGATTCCGGCATAAAAACAGTGCAACCTTTAGAACTTATTCACTCTGATGTGTGTGGGCCATTAGAAGTTAAATCGATTGGAGGATCCAAATATTTTGTTACGTTTATAGACGATCATACACGAAAAGTTTTTGTTTACTTTATTGAGCAAAAAGCTGAAGTACCTGAAGTGTTTAAAAACTTTAAAAATTATGTTGAAAATCAAACTGGTCTTAAAATTAAAATATTGCGCACGGACAATGGAAAAGAGTACGTAAATGAAGGGCTTATAAAAATTTTGCGTAATAGTGGTATCAAGCACGAGACAACTATTCCTTATTCACCGCAGCAAAACGGCTTAGCTGAAAGAATGAATAGAACGCTAGTTGAAAAATCTCGTTGTCTACTATATACTGCAAATTTGGACAAACGTTTTTGGGCTGAGGCTGTCAACACAGCTACCCATATCATAAACCGTTTACCAACCAAAGCTTTAGAAGACATGACTCCTGAGGAAGCATGGTCGGGTAAAAAACCAAATTTATCGTACCTCAAAGTTTTTGGCTGTAGAACTTTGGCGCATATACCCAAAGAAAAAAAACGAAAATTGGATGTAAAGTCTACCGATTCAATATTTGTGGGATATTGTGAAAATTCAAAGGGTTACCGATTATATAACCTAAAGTCGCAGAAGATTTTCACAAGTCGTGATGTAATCTTTTTGGAAGACCAATTCATAAAACAAGATGATGAACAGTTTAAAAGCAAAATCTTTTTACCAGTTACGGAGAATCAACCTGAAGACGTTGAAAAGGAAAGTAGCGATAGTGTTGAAAATAGCGAACCAACACAGGAAGAGTTTTCTGCAGAAGAGACGAGTGAAATCGTTAAAACAGAAGAACCTTCTATAGAAGAGTCGAGTGATGAAGATACAAGTGAAACAACAGTTCGAAGATCTGAAAGAACACGAAAACCAAAAGAATTTCCAGACTATTACACGTATTTGGTCAATATAGAAAATGAACCAGAAACAGTAGAAGAAGCCTTGAGCTCTCCAGAAAAAGAAAAATGGTTAACGTGCATGCATGACGTAATCAAGTAGTGAAATGTCAATAAACAGTTATGTTACTTTTCTAGTGTGTATGTGCGTATTAAATGAATAAACCGATATTAAATTATAACAAATTTTACCAAAAGTGGACTTCGGAAGAAGACAATAGATTTTTGTCTTCAGCAATTGACCAGAAGAGCTTCAAAACCTAAGGGACGCCGTTATACTATGGAAGAGAAACTAATGGCCTTAGCTCTATACAAAACTTCCGGTGCTGGATATTTTTATCAAAGTGGTTCCATCTTCCATCTCGACGAACTTTGATGAGATTACTGGAAGAAGTTTCTTTATATGAAGGCATAAATAAATGTTTATTGGAGAATTTAAGAAACTCTGTTCAACATTTAAAAATGAAAGATAGATTCTGGGTACTTCTTTTTGACGAACTGTCGTTAATGACAAATATCTACTATGGCAAGCACAAAAATGAGTTTGGGATACAAAATGGTCCAATTATGGACCTTGCTTTAGTGTTCATGGTTAGGTGTCTAAAACGAAGATGGAAGCAAGTTGTTTGCTACACATATTGCAAATCAACAACAAAACCTCATGAAATTAAAAAGCTTATTAAATCTATCATTTCTGAATTAAGCAAATTACGTAATGGGTACGATTTAACTGGAAATTATTTAAAAACGATATGTTTATTAAAGAAAATACTTTGTGATTAAAACAGGCTTGGTGTCAGACAGCGACTACAGAGTTCTGGGAAACACACGTACAGAGTGGACCGCGCATATGTTTTAAATAAGCACTATACAGACGGATTTAAAAAAAATATTTTCAACAAAAGAATCCTATACGCACGTCCAAATTAACAAAGGGTCTGAATTAATAATAAAATTTAAAAAATTACTTGCAATAAAAAGAAATTCAATCAACAAGCCTTAATATTTCCGGAGTTTGATGAAAAATATAAGATTTTCAAAATAACATTACAAACCTTGCATTTGCAAACTTATTGCAAGTATGTTAGGTGGAGACTAGTTTGCTTGCCACAACCTTGCTGCAACCTCTATCGCTTGACATAACCAATTTGCAGCAAGTCAGTACACTTGATCTATCGTATTGTAGCAAGATTGTTTCAAGTTAATTATGCTGTGTGGGATATCTACGATATCTACAACACATCCAGAAATTTACTTGTACCAAATTTATTTTGGGTCAAGCATGGGTCATGCCGTTTTCAGGGTAGATTGACTGGAGTATAAATTCCAGAGTATTTGAGAAATAAACGGAAAGTTATATTCCATTGTATTCACAAAGAACCAACATTTACCAACATTTAATAGAGTTTCAAGCTTTATGCAACGGTTTTGGACCGGTCATGTGATGTTAATAGTAAGTTCTTACAATCCAGAGATGGCACTTCTGTAGTAAAATAATACACCTGTCGGTAAAGTCGGTTCGCTGTATTATTTTACTGTTATTTACATAGCTTGCATATGTGCCTGCATATTCTGTTGTTTAGTGTTATCACACACGTGTTTCGTGTTATTATTCATGTTGTTGTGTAATATTATTAATTATTTGTATTATTAAAATAAGGCCCGATCTTTTCACCTCCTAATAACTTTATTTGGAACATAGTGGTTATGGATACAATTGTACTAACAATGATTACCATGGTATTTATCCAGCAAATTAATTTATTGAGAGGTGAAAAAAATCGAGCTAAGTATCAGAACTCTTGTTCATGCTTGGTGCAAAAACGTAAACCGAATTCTAAGTGGTCAAGATAGTAGGCCTTATGTAGGAAATGACATTGTAAAAAAATGGCACACTGTTGTGTCTTTATACCACAAAATAAGTCGAATTGAATATCATTTTATTCACAACAATATACATCTATGTCACAGTTAAGAAATAAAAGCATTATACATGCGTAATTAAGGGCAAGGTTACATGTCGTATGAATCATTATTACGCATCAGCGGTAGTGTATACATTTTTACTGACGGTACATTTTAAATATGAATACAAGCACACACGAAATATTTTCCAAGAGAAAAAGTAATTGCAAAAAAAGAGAAAAATATTGTAGATGTTTTTAGTGTAAAAACTTTGTATGATTACTTGATTAGTTATAACAATTTTTTCACCATTTATTCATCAATCTAGTTCTGCATTATAAAATGTTTTTATAGCTTTCATTTTTAACTTTACATTATAACTCTAATAAAGTACTGATTCTGTGATAATAATGCCTTTAACTTTTTTATATTGTTTAAAATAGCATAATTATTTATTGTTTAAAAAAATGTTAAATTTCCAAGTTTTGTATTTTAGCTTACAAGGTACAGATTATTTGGAAATTTCATATTTTTGTGTTAAATATAATACAAAAAGTGTGATTCTTCATCTTGTCATGGACATGTGGATTATTTAAAATTGGCGCCCCACGATTTGATTTTCTCTTACAATCAAAAGACGGCGCTAAAGATTTCCAATTGACAACTACGTGCGGCGTAAGCCTCTATAAAATGTTGGTTTTTGTGGTGGTATTTCAATTCGCCCTAGGTGTCTTGATGTTATCAGTTTTAAACTAAATCAATTTATCCGCAAGTAAAAACAAAAAAAAACATTTTTTAAAAGTTATTAGAATAAAATTGTTTTTCAATCAATCAGTAACATCTTCTGAAACTCAAGAATAAAGTTTTATAATGTTTCGAAACGTAGGTGCACTAATTAGAAATCAAGTCGCAAAACAGTTCTTAAGACATGACCATAGTGGAGGCACACCTGGGGAGGCAAGTATCTGCCTTTATCTATTATTGAAACTTCTTTTATCTCTAATAATGTTTTTTTTAGTCATTTCCTTTCAAAGTGGGTGAGAAATGGCGGTTAACTGTTATGTACATTCTGTATTTTACTCCTCCGTGGTGGGCCTCGTACATTGTTGTTGCATATCAAATGAATAAATAAATATTGTAATCAAATGATGTGTTTAAGAATATGTGCTTTGATAATGATTTGTAACTTTTATAATTATAATAAAGTTTTAATTTGATATCTGTAATAAATTCCAAATAACTGGGGTTTTTGTGTTAAGTTGGGAACAGATAACAGAATTAGGTTAACAACACTAATATAAAAACTAACCTACAAACCTACTGCTGTCATTCACAGTCATATCACCTTACCCTGTAATTATATTACATATGCGAAGGTTTTTCAATACAAGATATTCTTGTATATGTATCTGATTTGATGGATGAAACAGAGCTCCGAAAATATTATTAAAGTGGAAACCAGAAGGAGAAAGAAGAGTAGAAAGAGATGGGAAGAAGACATGATCAAAGACTTAGAAAAACTAAAGATCAAGAATTGGAAGAAGATAATAAAGGATGAGAAGAAACGGGGAAAAATGGTTGACAAGGCTAAATCTCATGCAGAGATGTAGCATCGTGGGAAGTAAGTAAATATAATCTCTGATCTGATTTATTATGTGATTTCTGTTCTTCCGGAGTTTAGAATAGAGAGTTAAATGAACTTTCGCAGTAGATAGATATCTGTAGTGTAGTTCAACTGCACCAGTAGGCAGTAGTTTGAATAAAACATATCAAATGGAAAATGAAAATAGGTTATAAAAGACATAAACACGTTGCTGATGCATTGTTTTATCGAAATCGTGTTATAATATAGTTTAAATCGGTTAAAAATTAAAAGACATTTTTTAGAGCAATAAGGAAAAATGGACCAAAATACAAATACAGAAAGAAAGGGTAATTCAAAGAAGTACGTACTATTGATTTATAGATTGAACAATCTTTTAACACTTATATTTTTCAAATTGTAGAAAACAACCAAAGGAACAAGAAGTAAGTGAACCTAAAGGAAAACCTAAATCTGGACGAATATGGAAAAGTTCTAAAACTAAATTCTCATCAGTCATTAAAACGAGAGGTATAAGAAATTCGTTCGAAAAGAAACAAGCACTGCAAAAAGAATTGAAACGTGTTAAGGAAGCTTCACGAGCGATTATTGCAGCTAAACAAGAAGAAAAAGAATTGCAGAAACAAAGAAGACGTGAGAATCTACAAAGGCAAGAAGAAAATAGGAAGAAATCAGAAATTGTTCAGGTCATTAAGAATCCCAACAAATTGAAACGTATGAAAAAGAAACAATTAAGATATATTGAAAAACGTGACACTAATGAAATAAAATAATTAATAGAATAAGACAAGATGTATATATATTTGTTAATTAGTAAAGTTATAATTATTAATTTTGATAGCATAAAATAATAATCTCTTGATTACATTCTAAATATACCAAATGTAGTTGATTTCACTTCACTATTCATTGCAGCTGCTAAACTAAGTCCAAGCACTTTTCTTGTATCTTTTGGATCGATAATTCCATCGTCCCATAATCTAAGAACAGATAAATTCAAAATATTTTTATTACACCTAAGAAACAGAACTCTGTAGTACATACCTAGCACTGCTAAAATAGGGAGAAGCTTCTTTTTCAAATTGCTCTATAATTGGTCTTTCAAAATCATCAATTTTCTTCTGATCCCACTGCTGTCCCTTTGCATTCATAGCAACTTGTGACAAGACACCAGCTGCTTGAGCTCCACCCATCACAGAAATTCGAGCATTTGGCCACATGTATAAAAAGCGTGGAGAATAAGCACGTCCACACATTCCTTTAAACAAGATTTAGGATCTATTAATTGTATAATCTTATTTATATCAATTTACCATAATTTCCTGCACCATATGATCCACCAATAATGAGAGTTATTTTAGGTACTTGAGCACAAGCTACTGCTGTTACTAGCTTAGCACCATGTTTTGCTATACCACCAGCTTCAGCTTGTCTACCGACCATAAAACCTTAAATTTTATAATATAGTTTTATTTTTATCAAATGATGGATTTAAATGTAGTATACCTGTAATATTTTGCAGAAATATCAAAGGTATATTTCTTTGTGTACAAAGTTGCACAAAATGAGCTCCTTTAACAGCACTTTCAGCAAACAAAACTCCATTGTTTCCTATAACACCCACAGTTTTTCCATAAAGTCTTGCGAAACCGCACACCAGAGTTTCTCCATACTTCTTTTTAAATTCATCAAATTCAGATCCATCAAATACTCTTGCTATTACTTCTCTAACATCAAATGATTTACGTAAATCCGGATCAATTATACCATACAGTTCTTCAATATCATATTTAGGAGGTTCAAAAGGTTCATTAAATGTAATAGATGGATTTGTATTAAGATTCTTTATTATTTGGCGAGCTAAATACAAGGCATGTTGATCATCAACTGCATAATGATCTGTCACTCCTGATGTTGCACAATGAAGATCTGCTCCTCCTAAATCTTCTGCAGTGACCTATAAGGTATAAGTAATTTTATGTCTGATGAGAACTATTTGTTACACCTATTTGTAAAATAAACATACTTCTTCTCCTGTAGCTGCTTTTACAAGTGGTGGTCCAGCCAGAAATATTGTTCCTTGCTGCTTAACAATAATACTTTCATCAGCCATCGCTGGAACATATGCACCGCCAGCTGTACAAGATCCTAATACTACTGCTACCTATAATATGAAGGAGTGTGATAAAAAGAATAAAAATGCTCAGCTAGTAATTTGTATTGTAAAATTGTAACAATCTAGAGATTATTCTTTGAAAAATGAACATTTAATTACCAATATTTTATAACTAGAGATATTCATGTTTCTAAATTGCTTTTGCAAATGTTTTTCAGAAAATATAGATTCGTAGTAGTCTATAAAATTTTTTGATTATAAAAAACAGAATGGTGATTAACTTTCTAAATCTTTTTCCTTAATTTTGTTTCTGGTGAGACATCGAAATAAAAAGAATACATACATATTATAAAGTTAGCTATAGGTAAAATCAAAGCTTATATGGTATTTCACGATAATGTTAACAAGTTTAAATGGCAAAAGTCCAGGGAAGAACATTTTTTCTCAAATTAAATGATTTCATTTATTACCTGTGCTATACCTAAAGATGACATATTTGCTTGATTGTAGAATATTCGTCCAAAGTGATTTTTATCAGGAAAAACATCTGACTGATTAGGTAAATTAGCACCACCACTATCAACTAAATACACACAAGGTAATTGATTCTCCTGTGCAATCTCCTGGGCTCGAAGATGTTTTTTAACAGTCACTGGATAATAAGTACCTCCTTTAACTGTTGCGTCATTTGCAACAATCATACATTCTTTCCTAAATGAAGAATTTAAAGTGTTAGCACACAAAGAAATAATAAGAGCAAACTATGATGCAATTAACTTACCCATGAATTTTACCGATACCTGTAATAATACCACCAGCATTCACAACATCTTTACCATACATATCATATCCAGCAAATATGGATAATTCTAAAAATGCTGAATTCTGATCTAAAAGTAAATTAATGCGATCTCTAACTAAAAGCTTTCCTTTTGATGTGTGCCTTTTAATTGCCTTATTACCACCTCCAGTTAATATTTCTTTTGTACGTTTTTGTAAGGTGTCAATTAAATTTGACATTCGATCATGGTTTTCCTAAAATTAATCGGGTACATTCAAATTTAGCTGTTTGATTAATATTTCTCACTGTTTTGGAGTCTCAAATTATTTAAGACAACTGTAAGTTATAATTCATTCTGTTACTATTATCAACATAGTTAACTTGTAATAGAAATTTCTTGTCAACATTTTTATATTTTGTAATTTAATAATAATTTGGATGTAAGACAAATGTCTGAAAGATTGAGAAGTTTTCTGAGCTTCCACACCTGAGATGTACTTAATTAAAAAGATAAGGATAATCATAATGATTCAGAATTAATATATTTATTAATTTGCATTGTAAGAATTTTAGTAATAATAAAAAGCATTTAAAAGATCAGTTACTAAGTTACTAAGTTGCATGTAAGATGTAAGATGGTACTGCTAAAAAATATATTACAAAATCTGATTTCGCAATTAACACTGAAATTCTAAAAATAATCTTCTTCTCTAAAGTAATTTACCTACCTTATATTTATCAGACTGTTGATCACATTGCGTTTGAATCAGATTTGCACTTTCTGTGTGTAAAAGTTTAAGATTTTTTTGTTGGTTTCTAAATATTAACCTAGTTCGAGACAGCATGGTTGAAAGTAGGTTTCATAATAACTCCTAAGCCTGGAAATGATATTTACTTTTATCTGATAAACTCTGACCATGATAATATTAGCGCCAAAATATTTTAAATGTGTGAAATTAGGGTACTCAAGCATATTTTGTTGCCGCGCTGTATGTGTTTGTGGCGGCATGCAGATTAACAAACCTTATTTGGTTTATGGTGTACACTTTCTAGGTTCAATCAGATGAACACAAATTGACAGTATACATATATAAATATAGTTATTATTTCGTAGGAAATCGTTTTATCATACATTTTGTAAGAGTAGTAGTTTTTAAGAACAAAAATAAGGAAGAATTAAACAGAGATTCTTAAAAAACGTTTGTATGACACAGCTAATTTAAAGATTGCATAGTTTGTTCTTTTTTTATTACCTATTAACCTAAACCTACAGTTAATTTTGCTAATTATCCCAAATTAAGAGTAACGTGCGACTTGTGAGCAAATCTTGAGTTAAGGAATATAAAGACGCAACGGGATTAAACCTTGCGCCCCTTGTGGTAAAATACGAAACCATCAGCTATTCAGCTGTTATCGCCCGACCTTCTCGGATTTTATTTTCTTTAAATTATAATAAAAATGTTGAGCAGAAGCACCCTTCTTGCAAGAAATGCAGTTAGACAATTTGTAAGAAATCACCATGGAGGGACTCCCGGAGAGGTAACATTATTTTTTATATGTATTACGTAATTAATAATCTGTAGGTTAAGTCATCCATTTCTTGACAAAATTTGAGTATTTTTGTTTATATTTAATGCTTCTTTACATTAACATTATCCTTTTTTACTCAGAATTTACCATTTGAAGTGGGTAATAGATACAAGTTAACGTTACTCTTTTCACTCTTCTTCGGTTCGGGTTTGGGAGCACCCTTCCTTATAGTGAGACATCAACTAAAGAAAATGGTGTAATCTTTCCATTTTTAAGGAATTATAGTATATAAATAGGCATTTTTAACTTTTACTATTCTGTTGAATTGTACATTTTGGTTGTATAGCCTCATCAATAAAATATTTTTAAAAATCAATAATTTTTAATATTTCTGAAAATTATTTTGTTCTAAAGATTTATTATATTAACATGTATGTATCTGTATTGACTTTAAAGGGGGAAAAAAGTTATTTATACACAATAGTTTGAAGAAAAATAAAATTGGTAAGTACTCACTAATACTCGCCTTTATATCTTGTGAACCAGTGAACTCTTTTTCTAAAGAATAAGAATAAATGTAATAATTCTAGTAAAATGTTAGTACCAACTATTAAGTGAAACACATTTTATTTATAGTTCTACATCAAATATTTCATTTATTCCTACATTAATGCAAAAATCACACTACCATGTTTAAATCAGCACAAGGCATCAGTCATTCAAATAATAAAGACTTTGTTGTATTTTTGTAATTAAAAAGTGTTTTTTAAAGTTGTTAGTAATAGCAACATTTTATTAGAATTAGGGATTTTGATACGAGCAAGGACTATCCGAGAATCAGCAATAAAAAGGGTCTTCCCTTTTTAAAATCTATATGAGGATGCTGCATATGTAAAGCTCTGTTAGAAAAGGCAGTGTGAATCATCAAGACTGACGTAAATGCCTGAGGAATATCAATAGGATATAATGCTAGGATCTAAATAGAGAGATGCAACGTAACGCATAACACACCTTAATTTGTGAAATTAATTCAACAATCTTGTGGCTTTGTTCCGATGTATCGCACCGCTCTCTCTAAATAATGCACCTATAGTTGCATATAAGAACTCTATACTTTGTGGTTATTTTACAATATTCTTTCTACTTTTGAATCATTTCAGTGTTATAACAAAAAATTTCTTGTAAACATAGTTAGGTAATAAATGTGTATGAAGTATAGACATTGAATGTAAATATTGTCATTTTTTTGTAGAACTATTGAAAAGATGTGTAATCATATTTCATATATAATGGTAATAATTGCCTTGGAAGTATGTGCAAAATAAAATAAATTTAACTTTTCTCTAGTAATTCTAGATGAACAAGTGAGATCTTCTAATGTAAGTAATTGCAAAACTTTTTGCCAGTGTGGAAAGTAAGTAACCTTCTAAATCTTCATATATATTTCATTTGGAAATAAAAACATCATTTTACAATGCTCTATAATAAACAGTAAATAAAATTTTGACACCGTTTGGTACCTGTTGTTTATGCAGCCAAATAAACACCAATTCAAATTTATTTTTAAAACGTACTTCACAGCTACTCTCTAGTAAAATTGCCCCTCTACTTTTGAGTTTAGTAGTAATAAAATAATTTAACACAATTGCATTAAAGTATAGAGCATTTTTCATTAATTCATCCTCATTAAGTTTGTGCAGTTGACAAAGTGTATTATATTATATCATGGCCAGCCAAACCCAAGGTATACAGCAACTTTTGACGGCTGAAAAAAGAGCAGCAGAGAAAGTTGCTGAAGCCAGAAAACGTGAGTACAAATTTAAAAATGCTGTGTTGTTATTATTAGATGCTTCTGAGATATTTTTGGGATCTGGATCTTCTTAAAGTGAATAATAAAATTGCTATTAATTAGTTAAGTAATATTCTAATGTATTTATTCAATAAAGAATTTATACATATTAAAAAATAAATTATTACTTTTATTTGAACATTCAGAATTATAGTACAGAAATGATAGAATTATGTATTATGTGCATCAAAATTCTAGTAAATTAACTCCCACACCTTACTATTGGTTGGTTAGGAGTGGCATTGAAAATAAGTGACCACTTTTTATTTAGTAGATAAATAATGGACCTAACTAGAATTGTACTTTAAAATCATTACATCCTGTTTTTATAAACCTCTACAACAAATAATTATTCTGAATACTTTTTAAGACATTACAAGACTTTAAAGCATTTTCAATAACAGGAAAAATATTTTTCATAGTGTTTGCATGTAGAAATCTTTTATCATGTAACACTGTCTTCCTTTGAAATAAAAGAATCATTGACTAAATCGAAAACGGCTTAAAATTATCAACTTGCTGTAACGATTTTATTTAGACTGCACACTCCAGTGAGATTATCAAAGATATTGAATAATGTGATACCATTTTGCCTAACCCTGTATAGTAAGAATGGTAATTTAACACATTAAGCGCCAGTATGGATGCTATAGCCTTGCTGAGTAATGCTCATATTTCGGGTTTTTAGTTGCATATACTCCAAGGAGAATTTATTAGGTGTGCCTTCTCATCAAGTCTGCCATGGCCCTGTAAATCGTGTTAATCTTCACTTATATGATGGGACCATATAGATAACACAACAGACATAAGGGTGTCTGTCACTGGTGACGGTTACAACCTAAACTGTAACTGTTCAATGCGACCATTGTGGCCTAAGAAAGTCTAAAACAGACAAAATATATTGCAGGGCCATTGCAGATACCAGCGTCTGTTTAGGTTTTTTGAAAATTTCACTGAAGTTGAAGTTGCTTGAAGATTTAAAAAACTGTTGATGTAATTGATGTAACCCATTGTGTAGAATTTGAGTCTGTTGATAGCCCCTTGATGATATTTTCAAAATTTAGCTTGGTGCTTAATGTGTTACAAATATCCTTTATTATCAAAAAAGTGAAAAAAAACTTTAATTAAAGGAAAAGCAAGAAGAATTAAACAAGCTCGTGAACAAGCAGTAGCAGAAATAGAAAAGTACAGGAAAGAAAGAGAAAGACAATATAAGGAATTTGAAACTAAACATTTAGGGTGCCGTGAAGATGTGGCTGCAAAAATTGATAAGGACACAGAACAGAATTTTAAGCAGATTGCAGAGGATGTTGCAAATAATAAAGAACAGGTAAATCTAGAATCGAACTTTTCTGTAAACACACATTTTTAATTCCTATTTTTACAGGTAATCTCAGAATTACTGAATTTGGTTTTTGATATAAATGCAGAAGTTCACAAGAATTACTTTGTTGTAAACCCACGTAAAAAGTAATTAGATCTTTATAAAATTAATTTTATTTAAAAACTATTTTTTTGCATGGCTGCCTGTAAAGTACACACTTTACAATCGGTTGTTAATATCAAAAGTTGATAATTATAAACATTTGCAATAAATTTGACATATCGATGTTATAATGAATTCATGATACGCACCTTCGATCTTGGCCAACTTCATTTTTTAATTTACCATCAATATTTTTTTTACTAGGTATTTTCTTTAGAATATGGTCATGCAAAAAATATTGTATATAGCTCGAGTGCAAAGTGTCTTTTTTGAACTCTTAGGATTTATGGTACTTGCTGCCGCTCGTACCATAAACTACCTACTCGTTCAATAAGCTTTACTTTACACTCTTATTATATAAATAATTATTCTGCTTCACTACTAGGACAATAACTAGAAATATCTATATATTGCATATTTATGTATCTTTATTTTGTTAATAGAATAAAAGAATATATTTTTAAAATAAAGCCTTTCTTTTCATATCACCTTTAAATGTAAATTTTTAAGAGAAATTGAGAATAGTTTGATTTGTGCTAAGGTCTTGAGATATACAAGTAAAAGCTGTTACGAAAAGATTCAACATTGTTTGTTTAATATTTTAAAGCTATCCAGTATAGGTAAGTCAATATTATGATTTTAATTTTTAAAGTAAAATTTATTTTGTATAAGACATATGTATTAGTGCAAGGTTGTAATAATTCTAAAATTACTTTCGCAATTTCATGTTATTTCTTTTAACAATGCTTTTCCCGGTTTAGAATTTTTTAAGTTTGTCAATACAGCTAACCTTTTCAACTTCTGAATTCAAAAAATTAACGTTTTACTGCTTGTATTATTTCTTATCTCATAGTTTCAATTAAGATAGTGTTGCTTTTAATTAATAATTTTTTTAGCTAAACCAACTGTTGGTTAAATTAGTTCAAAGTAAGCAATTTAATTTTAAAATACATATATGATGTAGTATAACTAATAGAGGAAAACATATTATGTAATCTGCATATAATAAGATTATTACTCTTCATTATTAAACGCTGACGTTTACAACTTCTTGTAGTCAATGAATAATATTATGTCTGTTTCTGTTAGGGATGGATATTTTAAAAGAATCCATTTATTAAAAATGAGTCCCTAAAAAATAAACAGAGTGTTTAATGTTATTCTGAATAATTATATTTCTATCTATATTGTTCAAAACAGAATAGCAAACAAAATTAAATGGTTTGTTTATTTATGAACAGATTCTTTTAAAATACATGTCTTAGAATTAATTTAACAGAATTTTCTATTTTTTTTGTGGTATTTGATAAATGAACTTGTTTTAATTTGCCTTGATCCTTTGGGACCCCTTTTCTGCAACCAAAAGGTTTAAAAGGAATTGATTTTTCTTGTGATTGTTCTGCAATCAAACCTATGGGGTTGGTGGCCCTTACATAGTTACTGGAGCTATTTTAAGGTAATCAAAAGAAGCAGCAATATTAGGTAAATAACGTGGGAACTTTCTATCTATTTCGTATTTGTTGACTAAGTAAGTGTGATCCCATTTTAAAAAATTATTTAAAGGATGCTAGTAAAGAAATATTTAAGTCCTAAAATCCAGAATGAAGTCATTGAACCAGTAGGTTCAACTATAATTAATATCATAAAAGCTGAAAGAAAGAAGTTCCATCTTTTCAGTCATTATGGACACCACTTAAGATATTATTATATATATATATATATATAAAACTAACCAATTAAACCAAATTATTCGATATGTAAAAATTATCTAAGGTCCTAATTTAGTTCTAATTTCTATAGAAATAAAAGAATCATTGGTTGGTTTTAAAGTTGTGAAAAATCAAACTGCAGAAGAACTTCAAAATGTTATTTTAAATAGTTTATCGGAAATTGGTATCGATATAAATAAACGCAGGGAGCAGGGTTATGATGGGGCTGCCAACATGAGTGGTATATATTGTGGGCTGCAACAACAAATCAAAAATAACGTATCAAGTGTTCATTATATTCACTGTGCTTCCTATAATCTAAACTTAATTTTGAATGATGCTTGTATAGAGGTAGTAGAAATTCAAAGATTTTACGAAAATCAATTTACACGTTTTTTTGGAAATAGTATTAAAGATGACACTCATTACAGGTTTATCAAAAAGATGAGAAAATTAAATACATGGTTAAAAAATCATGTACAGTACCAGATGGGCTTCTTGTCATGATTCTGTAACTGCATTACGATATAACTACATAATATAATTCTAAGATTGATTACTTATATTTCACTTACTTCACATAAAGGAATAGAATGCGATGATGCTTTAACATTAAAGAAAAAAATGGAAAGTTTATATTAATTTTTGAAAATAAAATTCCGCAACTTATAAATTTAGTTTCAACAGTTTTACAATCTCAAAATATGGAATTTAATTCAGGCAGAAATAGTATTAGAAAATGTACTTTATGTTTTAAAGACCTTAAGACAGAAGCTAAAGGTTTAGCAATTGGCTGTGATATAGAAAGTGATTTTAAAGTGCAATGGGCCAGAAAGTAAAGAAATTCTACAATCAACTAACACACTATCAAACGCCAGCTAATACTGAAAAATCTTTTTAGATTTTTACCTTTAATGCAACTTTAGACATCGTAATCAGTCAAGTTCAAAGAAGATCTGGAAGTTTTCATAATACAGTTTCAAAATTTAAATTCCTGATTCCAAAATTAAAAATTATTTATGTATAAGTATCATGTCACAATAAAGATTATCTAGTTTAGCTCTCATTAGTATAGAAAATAAAATTACATACGAAATAGATATAGAGAATCTAGTAAAATCATTTGCAGAAGTAAATGTATATAAAAAAAGCTTTTTCAATTTCAAATAAATTTTCACTGTAATCTATAGTCTAATGGTCTGTATATTGTTCCATATTTTATCTTTAGTACGTATATACAAATGACAAATTAATTAATAAAAATTTTATATGAAATGATGCAAATTTCTATTTCTTATATGTTTACAATAAAGGTCCCATTTAAGGGGGGGGGGGTGCTTAATTAGTTGTTACGCCACTGTCTCTAGTCCAAGTTTTCTTTAATCTTTACTAATGATGTTTACATCTCGAAGAGAAACACATTAAATATATTTAAGAATAATTATTTCTGAAAACGTTGTTTATAACGAAAATAAATTAATAATTTTAATTTTATACATCGCGCTATAAAAATTCCTTTGTGATTTTTTATTCTTTATTGTGGTGATCCTGTCACACCAATGGCAACCGTTATTTTTGAAATTTAAAATTGTTTTCGTTTAACAAGTTCAAGGTTAGATCTACTGTTCCTGAAGAATTTATATTTATAGTCAACTTAATTACTAATAAATAAATAACAAACTCACTTTTCAGTGTCCGCAGACTTCACAGAAGGTGATAATTTGTTTATATGAGGTGTAAATCGTGTTAAAGACGGTACACAGTAGTAACTAAACTAAACATTGAGTGGCAGTTTCATTGTTCATTAAAACTGATTAATACACGTTTAAAGTAAAAGTTATTTCTCGACCATGGCAGATTGGGATTATATTGAATGTGGTTTTAATGCTGCTGATGAAACTATTAATTTTGGTACGAGGAATTTTGCTGGTATTGATAACATATATGAAACTTCCACATTGGCATTAATAAAAAATACTGAACAGGTAGAATTTGAAATAATAATAAAATAATAAGTTTTAAATGCTATACTTTTAGGACGTAAATAATATACCATCAATTAATGCTGTTATACAAAATGGATCCATTTTCTTTGCAATTAATAACAGACTTCGATCTTTTAGTGATCTTTTGTGTTCTAATATAAACTCTGATGTTACCTTTGATGATAAAATTGATGTTTTTTCTGTTACATCTGATGGTAAATATTTACTGGTGTGCCTTAGAAGTGGAGATGTTTATTGCTTCATTATAGAAGAAGGAAATCAAAATATGATATATACAGAGTAAATGGCATTGTTTTGTATTATTATTTATTTTTTTCATGTACGTATTTTTTACAGCAAAATTTTAGAAAATGATAATGTGGACAATCCTTTATTCTTGAATGTGTTCATTAATTATAATCCACAAACATTAAGTTTTTTTTTAATTTCAAAACATGGTCAAGTGTATTGGTAAGCTTTTAATACAGGTTTCAATAATAAAATAATGTGTTGAAATATTATATTCAGGATCTCAACAAAACAAGATTCTGAGAATGAGACTTTGAAATTTTCTTTTCATGTGCTTTTTGAAGTGAACTATTCAATCTGTATGTCATCGTTTGTATTTCCTTTATTAGTTGTGGCAGGAAAAGAAGTTTCTTTATATAATTTATGTACAAAAAAAGTGGAAACTGTTAACATTAATAACTTGAAAAAAGTATTTTTTAGTAATATGAGGTAAGATGCACTGTAATATTTCTAAGAATAATAATTAAAGTATGTAATGATTCATTTTTCTAGGATGCTTTTAGGTTTAGATTGGGATGGTAATCTGATGCACATTTGTACAAAAACATTTCTAGTTTACTTTTTAAACATTGATATTCTATTTGATGATATTTTATTAATCCATGATATTAGTGGCTCACGTATTTTGGGAATAACTAAAAAGAATGAAGTTGGCGTGTCACATTTACAGTTGCTTTCTTATCCAGGTGCGTACGATATGAAATGCATAATACTTTTTAAGTATTGCTATCATTATTTTGATTTTGTTGTATAATTTATTATTTAGACTTGAATATTTTGCAAATATTATTAACCTGTATTTATGAAATGCATTTGTAGATTACTCTGCTATTTTCTCATTAAAGATAACAGATAAAATTAATTTGATCACTCCAGAACATATTCATGATGAAATTATTTATATTTCTGAAATAAGACATGAAGAAAATGTCGATGAAATAAGAATCCAAGTTGTTACTGAAACTGCACCGGAGAATCGTTTAAAGAGATTATTACGTAGAGAAAAATTTGATGAAGCGGAACAGTTTGCAAAATTGTTCAGCCTTGATTTATCAGACATACAAAAAGCTAAAGCACAAGCCATTGTTGATAAAACTATTTGTGATCAATCTGATATTGATAATTTATTGAGTATTTTCGATAAGGTACAAGATAACGCATTTAAATTAACATCTTGTTTAAATGTTCATACTTCATGCAATACTCTTGAAGATGTAGCAAATGTATTGAATTATGGTCGTTTATTAGCTGTATCTAAATGTAATGAAGATTATTATAAGGAAATCAAACCCCTTCAGGATTTAATTTTAGAGTTGATGTTTCAATTTGATACTTTTATGTCAATTGTGAGGTGTAATAATGGAAAGAATACTGTTCAGGATTGGATCGACTTTTCAGAGTGCAATTTAATTGAGAAATTGATTACTACACTTGAACATGTAAGTATAAAGGAAAGTGTAAGCATTTTAAGATGAATTATGGTTATTGTTTTGTAGCATCGTATTGAGGAATCTATAATTATTTATAATCGCTTAGATGGTAGTACAATTGTAAGATTAAATGAACAAGATATAGAAACAATCTTAGAAGTATTAAATAATGTAAGTTTAAAGATATTTTAGATTTGAAATTTCTCTTATTTTACTAAAGTTCTTTTATCAGAGTGGTTAGCATCAGAATCGGTAAAAAACCAATCTTGTATTATAGTCACTATTATTTTAGTAATTTTTACTACTACAAAGTAAGTTTACAAAATAATCTTTATACAGAATTGTTTATTATCCATTTGACGCTTACTATTTGGATACCTCTGGAATGAACTACATAGACTTCAAATGAAATAATATTGTTTTTGTAATTTACAGATACCTCTAGAGAAACAACTTCCATTTTTGCACGTATTTTTACCGCTTACTTTATCCTACATTCCCACATCACTGAATTTATTCATAAAATGGATAATAGGAAAAGTATATCAGTTAGAAATGAAATATCCAAAAGACTTCCCGGAGAATGCAATTAAATTTATTAAAAAAATGGAACTTTTGTTAAAGAATGATGTTAGTACCAGTATCAACTTTCAACAACAAAATGCAATTGATCAAAAATACCTACAGCAATTAACTGAAGTATACCAAGCTCTTGAACGCTTGCAAATTCTTAAATCTGAATATAGAGTTATCATTTCATTTCAACAATATTTACAAGTGAGTAATATATTCATACCTAGAATCGGTGTGATTTATATATTCTTTTGTAATTATATTGATTTTCTAGCAAAAGGAAACCCTCATTGAAATGTTATTAAATCGTGTCATTTATAGTGTAGATAATGAACACTTTTTAGAAGATTTCATCAGGAAATTTATATTTGATAGTCACTGTGAACCAGATCAAATATTTAAAGGTATAATCAAGGTATTATAAATTGGTTCAGTATTTTATTTTTAAGTACAAATTTACAAACATGTCTTTTTTCAGGATATTGTTAAATATGCAGAAGAATACTGGATTAAAGTTGCACCAATCATTCTAAATTCTATCAATTCTATAAATATTAAATTAGAGGCCACATTAATTATACTTAAATCTGCAAATGTTCCATGGTGTTCAGTTGTTCGTGAAATTGCCCATAATTCTTTACAATATGCTCATCCGTTAGTTGAACAGATTATACAAGAAATTGAATATGAACCTAAATGCGTTGTTTTGAAGAAGGAACCATATAAATTGAGTCAACAATGCATTGATAAACCAGAATATGTGAGTATATTTTTTGGTTTTATTTATTGGGCAAGTTTTAATATTACTCAAATGCTGCTCAAGTACTCAATCACAAGAAATCACGTTTTTAAATTCAACAGCAAATTTATAAGTATTTCTAAGTTATTAGCTGTGCTCGAGCATGATTTTCCTGCACTATCTCATTAGGGGTGCATAAAATTTCACCTTGGGTAATTATAGCATAACCTCAATATTCCATGGAAAGGGTCACCTTCACTGCCCTCCTAAGCCCAAAGGGCATATCTCCAGTTTTCATCATATTTTAAATTTTACTATCTACCGACTCCTTATGCATAGTAGTTCAATATTCCTAAGCAAAACGGCCATATCTCACAGTGTTATACATGTAAAGCGTTAATAAAATTAAACGTATCTCAAAAACACAAGCAAAATCCAAAGCTATATAGTCATAAATCAGCGAAATAGATGCATCTCAGAGATACGTCCTATTTGCTTAGGATTTCTAATCGCGAGGACAGTCGTGTGGCGGTACGCATGTGCAGCACTCACTTTAAGCAGTGTCAAAACTTCAAAAGTTTGTGGTTGTCATTTAATGTGTTTATTAGTGTTTATCATTGTTTACATTGGTAAATTAACATTATAGTTATTTTTGATAATTTAGTGTGCTACTCCGAAGTGTTTGGGGTGAGTAGAACATTTTTCTTTATGATAATAATTACTAGGTAGATACAAGACAGATTGAACGAATTTTGTTATGAATAGTCTTTTTTATACTTTTTTATTTTGTATTTATAGTTACAGTGATATTTGTTTATTTCTTTTGTAAAATGGGTTAATTGTAAGTGAGCCAATGGTCTAAAATTTGGCCTTTAATCCTTATCTGGTCAAAGTAGGTCTAGTGGACCCAGAGCCCGTTTTATTTTGTGATATTTTCTAAAATATTTTTCTTAGGGTAATTAGTCCTTATGACTTCTAAGAATACCCTAGGTAGCCAGTTAAATATTTCAATTTACATTTAGTAGATAAAAAAAAAAAATTTTTTAATTGATTATTAATCCATTGAACCCTCCTTACATTTCTATTAATACTAAACAATTCTCTGTAAATTATGTTTATCTTTTGTTGTTGTAAGTTGTCAATGACAATATTAGTGATAATAAGATGATTTATGGTTTTATGAATATTGTAAATAACACAGATTTATGTAAGAAACAGTATTACTCTATAAATTATTACTATAATATCTAATACAAAATTAGGAAATCGGTAAAATAGATGTCAATGTACCAAAATATGAAAATAAACTGACCCCTTATAAAAATTGTAAATGTAAAAAGTTTTAAAAATAATTTTGAAAGGGTCTTTTGTATGTCTGGGGGTATCAAATAAAAATGCAAGGCTAATTGATACTTTTTATTATCCAATCTTTTGAGCCTCTGATGAAAGAAGACATAAATTAGGCAAGAATCACGTACAAGCTATGAAATATATGACTAGAAAAATTATAAAGAAATGAAGGATACCCAATACAAATATGTTTGTATGATATGGTCATTTGAGCTTCTGCTGCCCTTCTAGGTAAATTAGGTTATACAATTTTGCAAAATTATATCAAATCAAGGTAGACATTTACTTCTAGTCATCTTAAATAAAACAGATAAGGGCAATAATAAGTGTTTTCATCTCATTTAACTACCCACGTATGCAATATTAACAAAAAGTACCACACAAACTTTATAATGCAAAGGCGGATCCATTGGACCCACCTTACCCAGTAATGTAACTAAAATACTTTGCCCGGATAAGGGTTAAAAAAATAATAAAGACTGGCTGGACTAGCTGTTCTTAATTCAAGAATTAATAATTTCCTTTGTGAAAATATTAATTTTTAATAATAAAGACTATTTTCTATTTTCTTCACTGTTACTTTGTGGAACTTCATGTTAATGATATAATAAATCACAATAAAACACAATTCCACTTTATATGCCTTTATTTGTGCTGCATTTTTTTGTCAATTTCATTTAGTAATGGTAACTTCTAAGACTAAAACATAATCTTCAAATATTTTTGCACTTTTTATCCTTTTATTTCAGATAAATATTAGCAATGGGGAAATATTCTTGAGGTATCAAAATAATGTTAGCTTTAAATAAACAAACAAAAGAGCAATTTAAAAAACATACTGACAGACTCTGTTTACCGTCTACCTCCACTGATCTGGATTACATTCCGCCTAGTGATAATGATTCCAGTGATGAGTGCAGTAATCATAGCTCATATCGTGAAGACGTGCCAGATGATGAGAAAATTCCTCCAAACATGACTCTGTCAGAGCCCAATTTGGCGGAATCTTCTGCGAATGGCAATAATAGTAATGACAATCCATTAGTTGCGCAAGAACTAGAAGCGTTACATACTTCAACAAATAACGTTAATGAGCTGACTAAAAAGGGTACAATTCGGAAGAGGAGGAAATACGAAGTATCAGTAGGAGAAAGGAAGAAACTAAAACTTGCTGCTTTTGTTGAAAAGCATGGTGTTATCAAAGAAGCGTGCAATGAAGAAACTTGTCGAATAGGCTGCAATAAGGAAATAACAAAACAACAGCAGAAATTAATAAATTCTCAAAATTGGACAATGAAAACATGTCTATCTTCCAAGTGACCTAACTTTTAATAGCATGTATATAGATTTTCAGAAAAAAAATTCCAACTTCAAATGCTCATATGAAAAAAAAAGAACAATAGCCAAACAAATGAATATTTCTCTCGTGATGATAGGGCACGAAGAGTGTGAATCTTGTGAGGAGTTTAATTTACACAACCCGGATCATAATAAAGAAAATTTCAGCAAAGATTGCAATATCTGCGGTAAATGGAGGGCACATATTGAAAAGGCGAAGAAAGCCATAGATAAGTATCATGAAGATGCCGAAAAAGATGATAAGGTAATATATTGTGTGGATCTCGAGAAAGTAATAATGATACCAAGATGGGAAATGTTTAAAAGTGCCATCTTTACCCATCGATTAATGGTATATAACGAGAGTTTTGTACCAGTTGGTAAAAAACAAAAAATTGTAACTCATTTGTGGCCCTTTGGCATGATGCTTTACTTGGGCGTAACAAAGAGGAAATAATAAGTACGTTTCATAATTTCTTTTTAAGTAAGAGAGATATTTCTCATATAACTTTATGGCTAGATAACTGCACAGCCCAGAATAAAAACTGGGCATTCTTTTCCTTTTTGGTTTATATGATTAATTCTGAGGAAATATGTGCTAATATTATCGAAATTAAGTATTTTGAGCCAGGCCTTACTTTTATGGCAGCCGACTCTTTTCACCATAAGTGAAATGAAATGACTGAGAAATAAGTTTTATGATTTCCAAGACTTTGTAAGCACTGTAAAGGGTACTTCTAAGACTACTGAAGTTTTGACCATGGAACTGTCAAATTTCCATAAATGGGTCTTCTATTTATCACAATATAAACTAAACAAAATGGTACCAAGACCTTACATACATAATATAGTTCACATAAAAATAGAACAAGGTTCTTTCAACATGAAATACGAAAGCGATTATGATGGTGAATTCTTCGACATCAACTTTTTGAGCTCTAAGGTGACAAAAAATAATAGACACGATCTAGTGAATGGCATATCGGCTCTGAAGAAAGAGAATATAATGAAAAATTTAAGCGGTGTAATGAAAAATCATCTTTAGTTTTGGGAAAATCTTTCATTATCCGAAGTATAAAAATGTGATTCTGAAAATTTAAGACATGTTATTGCATAGTTTTTTCTTGCCTAGAACATTAAGTTTAATTTTGTTATGTTACAATGTAATATTATGACAAATAAAGCTCTTGTTTAAATCACAGTGTTGATTAACTGGCGTATCTCTATTAACCTTGTGTAAATTTTCTAAGCAAAATGGACGTATCTCAACTTTTTTGCTAAAGACTAGTATTTTTTTTTTCATGCCCTAAACCCCAAATATCTTCATCTAATAATGAGTATTGAATGCATAAACAAAGATTTTTTAATTTGTGCTGACCAACATATTACAAAATCCTCGATATCTCAAAACTGAATATTCATAAGATATGCCCTTTGGTGTAAGGAGGGCAGTTCAAGCTAGTTATTAACTAATTCTATTTATAATTGCATATTTTTATACATTTCTATTGTTGGTGCGAACACTTTAATGTTATATTACATCCATTGACTAATAAGCAAATTTTCCATCCCTTTTTTTATATTTAAACACAATAAATAAGTCATCCATTGTACAAACCTATAATTGATATTTGATTGTAAGAATAAAGTATTAAATATGAGATTATAATTTTCTATGGATTAAGGCATTTTTAAATTCTAAATAAGCTTGAGTGATTTGTTCTACTACACAGAATTTAGGTGTTCGAATATATTTTACTTGAGTGCTAGGTGTAATATTAAAACATGCCAATTATAACCAGAATTATATAGGATGTCGATTTGAAGAGTTGCCCTGAGTTGTAT
The DNA here is from genome assembly GCA_011009095.1 of Ignelater luminosus. Lineage (NCBI taxonomy): Eukaryota > Metazoa > Arthropoda > Insecta > Coleoptera > Elateridae > Ignelater > Ignelater luminosus. The sequence continues at coordinate 27,999 of VTPC01002113.1, forward strand.
GTTGTTTGAAAGCAAAGAAGATATCAAAAATCTAGAGATGTTAAAACACTCAGCGTTTTTAAAATTATGAAGGGTGTCAGTGCTTCTATCCTTTTAGGACATAGGTGTCAAACGGGTACCATTTTTATATATATATGAGTTGTTGGTAGCAAAGCAAAGCAAAGCTGTACTGGCATTTCTTTAAGAATAATAATAATAATATACTGACTTTTGCCATTTATCCTGCTCATAGGGATAATAATAAGTACAGAGGGTTTAAATGGCACACATCTTTAGAAGGCATTCAGATGGTGAATAGTGAAATGTCTTGTCACTGTCTTACTTTAAAATGACTGACACTTAAGTTGCCAAACATTGTGCAATACTTGCAGTGATAAACAAAATGAAGCATAGCACATTCACAATGCCAAATTTTATTCTCACGGTAATTGTTTAGCCTTATAATTTATAAGCAAAATAAGTGCAGAATTTTCGTGTCCAGTCCTTATTTAGACTATTTGCACTTATTATTACTGCATAGTTTGATTTCAAGCACAGCTAGAAGCCATAACATAATCATAGGCATATTGAACTGGGTTAACCTGTTCTGAACCAGGTCTGCTTGTTATTCCTGGCTTAAAATTATGTCAGAGTGTCTGGCATGTACAATTGCCATTTTAAACCCTTCTGCAACCTTGCTATAAAACACAATCTGTTGTTTGCCCTTTTTCAGCTGCCTTACTCTCTTCTCAGTTGGAAGGTATCAGACGGGATGTTTCCCGCAGCTAGTTGCTGGCATCTGGGTGGTTCTTCTGCTGTCCAGGTCCTAGCAGTCATCTGCTCTTTATGCATTTTTTTATGCTTGCAACAACTCTTCCCAGTCTGCTCAGTTGATTCTTTCTTGCTGCCATAGGAGCAGATACTTCTGTAGTATCTGTGGACACTAAAGGATGTTGATTTTGATTTCTGAAAGGGTAAAGAAAATGTATTAGCATCACTCATGTGGTATCCTACAAGGGTGGGGGAAATAGGGGTCAACACTGACAGAGCTCTCTGTAGGCTAAGTACTCAGAGAGGTTGTTAGGTGTCTGCTCTGTTAACGGCACTCTCACTAGAGATGGACAAAGCGGTTCTTTTTGTTGAGCTAACTTACTGGCTGTAACTCATCTAATTGAGTGAATCCACTGAAACAGTTCAATTGAGTTACTTGACTCATTTGTGTTAAGATGGAAGATGGTTCGTTTCGAGCCGCTGCGGTTCCGAGCTTTAACTCTAAAACTACAATGAGATATTTTGTGCCATGATTTTGAACCAAGTAGGCTGATTTCAATTTTCCTTTCACTATTGCTATAGGGCCGGCGCAGCGACGTGCAAATGAGACAGTTTGGCACCTATGGGAGAATTTCTCAAGGCATCTTCGTGTGGTAAACAGAGTGGTGCTTGGCGAGTTTAATGTCAGTTGTTGTCTTATTTATTCTCCACTGTGCAGCGTGTATTCACGACGGCATTATAGCAGTTACCTCATTTGCGCATTCTTGCACCGGCCCAGAGCATCATGCGCCACCCAATTTACCACACAAAGGTGCCTTCAGAAATTCTGCCATAACGGGACGCTAAATGCCCTAGCGCCTGCCCTGCTGTAAAGATTCTTCTACGTCTCTGATGTGATTTGCAATTCTCAACTAATAATCTGTTGGTTGTTTAATATCTACGAGTGTTTAAGGTAAGTAAATTTCCAGTGTTTTTCTCAGAACTCTCAGCATTCTTACCTGAATATTCAGATGTTTAATAATGTTATGAAAATTCATATTTGAGAATGATCTGAAACTATATGAAGGAGTTTTAAGAAATTTTGCTATAGCTGAGCATCAAATACACTCGCGTCTGTCCTTATTTAAAGATCCTTCTACGTCTTGAAAGGCAAGGCGTAATTCATAATTTCTAAGCAATAATCTGTTGAGTATTTAGTATCTATGAATGTTTAGAGTAGATTTCCAGCATTTTTCCCAATATTCAGATATTTAATAATATTATGTAAACTCATATCTATAAGTCCGCAGATTTGAGTTTCAATTTTACAATTTTGTGAATTCTAGACATACTTTTTGTACAATCAACGTTAGTACTATGGGCTGCCTAAAGATTCTTCTACACTCCAAATGGCATCAAGTAATAATTTATTGTTTACTTAGTGTGTTTGAGCATTTAAAGTAGATGTACAGCATTTTTCTCTGAATTTCCAGACACTTAATACCCTTATGAAAACCCATATTAGCAAGTTCTTAACTTCGCTTTGTAACTTAGCAACTTCTATACAGCTTTTTGCATAAACAATATCGCAGCTCGATTTTTAAAGAAACAGTTAACCTAGTATACAAAATCTAATTTCGTATTAACTTTCCAAAATCTAGGAAATATATTTTTCCTGATTAATGTTGCACCAGATTTTGTGTATTTGATTAACCCATTCATTAAAATAATGAATTGCAACATTATTCATGCAAAAGACTGTACATTCTAGACGTACTTTTGTACAATCAGCATGATGTCATGGGGCTACCTCTGATTCTTTTAGACTTTGAATGACATGATGTACAATGAAACCTGTTAAATTGAACACCTCTTTATATTGAATACCTGTGTATGTCGATTGGATACTACTGGAATCACTAGTATTCAAGATAATGCAGGTTTTTTTGTAATTATACATTAAGTAGAACTAATAACCTATTAGTTATTTAGTGTCTTCAAATGTCGAGAATAGATTCCCAGCAATTTTCCCAGAACTTTTAGCCTTCTTCCTAGAATATTTACATTTAATAACATTATGAAAATTCATATCCACTGTCTCTAAATTTGATTTGCAACTCTAGAACTCTGTAAATTATAGACATGTTATTTATACAGTGTAATGCCACGGATTATCTAAATATTTTTTTGTGTTTTCTATGACATGACATAATTCGTAATTTAGAATTAATAAAACAAATTACTACATTTTGCCATTTTGCGGCGCTGCAGCTGATGTGCACGAAGCCTATTGCAAGTGAGGGAATTTCATTTAAGATATTTTAGTCAAGGTGGCTGGGACATAGAGGTTAGATGAAAGAAAATTAAATTACGAAGACGGTTTTGAGGATTTTTGATATCTTTTTTAGTTCCAGACAACATATAGCACACTGCAACTTTTCAAATTGATACTCTGTATATATGAAAATGTAAACTCCGTTTTAGCTAAAATTTATCATCGGTCGCATCATATACTGCAACGAACCAACAATGATTGAAGATATTTACCAAGTATGTAAAGATTCAAAAGAGAAACATGAAGCAAATATGCTACTCATCAATCATTTCATTAGAACAGGGTAAATAATTCTTTCCAAATACTTTTACTTATACTTTACATATTAATCAACTTTTTTACAGAGAATTTGAAAAAGCTTTAGATATTTTAGATGATAATTCTACTGAAGAAATTATTGATTGCTGTAAAATTCTAATAAATACAGCTACTAACGCTATAAACAATACGGTAAGTTACAATTTTGTCTATCTTTCTTTTAAGCATTATTAACACATTTTTGTTTTAGTATAAAATTGATTATTTACAAGAGAATTACTATAAAATAATTGGTCCGATATTTCGAAGATTACAAGATAATGCAGATGAAATGAAAAAGCATAGTTTACAAAACCATTTAGAAAGTCTTCAAAATGTCTACAAAATACAAACATATTTTAACATAAAAGTAGCAGCTAATGATTTAGAGAACCAAAAATGTAAACACAACATTCTTATGACTTTAATTTCAAACATTTTGCTAGATTTGCAAGAATCTAATGATATTCTAAACTGTATAAAGTGCTGTGAAAAGATATCAACTTATTTGAAGATAGATAAGAATCAGGTTCTTTTAAAACTCTGCGAACATGTTGGTGATTTTAATATTATACTTAAAGCTACAAAAATCATTCTTGCTAATGATTGTACTCCTGACGTTTTATGTCGTATTGCTACATTAATATTAAATTGTGTTACGTTACCCAGTACACCATTTGGAAATTATCATCAACAGTTGATTGAAGAATCTCTGCTAAAAGATGGAAAAGTTGATTTGAATGCATCCATTAAAGGATTAAAATTAGCTAATGAAATAATCGTCAAAGCTATCATACATTCTAATAATAATGAAATAGGTAATTGTATAGAAATTGCAAATTGGATACAAAGTACATATTATCTTATACAAGATGAAAGAAAGAATGGTCTTGTAACGTTAAGAAATATATATGGTACAGATTTAGTGTTGCCTAGTGTATCAGCTCTTAACACGGTGAAATATGTTTTCCAGTTTTATAGAAAATTAATGAGTATGTTATAGACGTAATAATTTTAAATTTGAAAATTGATATTATTTTTCTTTGCAGATGATTGTGTGGAACCTAATACAAAATATCTGACATACTTTAACTATGATGTGCCAAAATTAGATCAGGTAATGATTTTAACTAATTTAACTAGTGATCAATTGACAATTATAGAATCATTTGATTATGTGTTTATCTCGAGATATTTAAAAATCATTCAGACAATTTATATTACTAATTATTAAAAATCATTGGGATAACTCATATTGACATAAGACATCATAAGTCACAATCTCGAATTAAAACTGGTTTTAGGCGTTTTACTAATATTTCACCATTTCTTTAATAAAGTAAGAAATTAAATTACTAAGCGTTTATTATTATTATTATTTTATTATGTTACACTTTGGAAATATCAATATATCTAAAAACATCTATCAAAAGGATAAATATCAAGAATACTTCAAAAATGAATTAAAGTATTATATTCAACTAACAGACAATATTCTCTACATATTCAGTAACAACTTAAAAAGTGCAATAAATCACTCAAAGTTTTCATAGAAAATGTTCCAAATGTAAAATATCTCCAGCACTAAATTGTTAAAGAAGTTTTTTTGAAATTGTAAATTATATTTTATTATCCAGATATAAAGCAAACAATGGTATGTAAGAAAAGAAAATATTCAACAGTATTATGGTTTAACCATTTAACATCAATTTAGAAACTTCTACCACATATGAAGAATAATTTGATTATTTAAATCTCTCAGTTACTAATCAATTGATTGGTGAAATCATTCGATTATACCCATCACTATGTTATGATGTGTTTCTTTATTTTGACTAGTGCATGCAATATTTATAAGTCAATGAAAAAAATTTAAATTTTATTAATTAACTAATAAAGTTAAAATTAAAGTAAATTCATGGTTCCCCATAAAATTTATTTATCTATTATCATACAGTAATGTTGAACTTTATGACAGTTGTTTAAAAGTTGTAATAACCTATTTTACCACACTACTGTGATAAAATAGGAGTTTACTGGACTAATATGGTGAAATGACAAAACAGAAACCTCTTAACTAAGTTATTTAATTTTTTCTTTTTTTACAATTGTAAGTATAAATAATATTCTTAATTTTAACAATATATTAGTTTATAATTACTGTAGATCTCCCTGAAGAAGTATAAATATTATACGAAAGCTTGGAACTAACTTCATTTTATTAAATAAAGACCTACAAACCCGTTAATAACAATTAAAATAAAACATAAGAAATTCGTATCATAATGCATTATTATTGTCTAACTCGCCCTTTGGGTCTTGTTCAACAATTTTCCCATCTCATATCGTAATATAACATGTGACGATACATATATTGTTAATAACTATTATTGGCTGGCTACGTTTACCTATTCACATTGTTTCTGGCTGAGACCTAGCTATGGAAATCTGACAGTTGGAGTTGTGTAAATGGAATGCAAAATCGTGTAAATGAGGTTTCTTATGTCAGAATGACTTTAACATATCTTCTTGAAATTTGAGGGTTATGTCTTCCATTATTTATTGTTTAGTATATTGCCAGATACTTTTCAAATTTATCAATGCCAGTATTTTTTTATTTGACTGTCTGACAAGTATGAAGTAATTAAGCAAACGAAATTAAAATGCAAAAAAGGCAACATTGTTAAAAATATCATTTGGGAAGCATGCATAGTTTCCAATATAACAAAAATGTACCCACACAGCTTCCAACATAACAAATCAAAAACATGGTCTACCGTCAGCTAAAAACAACATGAATGTATTATACAGTGTTAATTAATTATAGAGGTTTTTTAAAAAATTTAAAAAATTTGGTTATATAATTTTTTGCTCTCTTTCCGGCAGATGAAGATAAAATAAGGCTTGTCCAATAAGTAGGGAGACTATTAAAGCACAATTTTTCCATATAAATCTTATTAACTTAATTTCTATTAAAAGATTATTTTATTTATTACAATTACTAACATTAGATTTTTATAGTATTTGCTTCATCAACTTCTTGCTATTCAATTCTTCCCAAAATGTTTAAGGCTGTGCTCATAACCCTATTTCCATTACTTTTGATAACTTCTCCCAAAATTATTTTGAGTACTCTTCGAAATCTACCAAGATTTTTCGGTTTAACAGCACGTTTTGAATATTTCTTTTTGCGTAGGGCCCAAAATCGTCTGATAGCTTTCACTTTAAGAACATTAAGATCATTTCCAAATTTTGATGTAAAAGTAATTTCTTGTTGTTGCAAGAAATCTTTAGCCTTTTTAGTATAATAAACAGTAGGCATGTTCGGTTAGAAAAGTACTTTGCGATTTTTATTCTTCTATATGAAAGGACTAAATCTTTCCTTTACACATTTTTCAAATACTCTTCACCAGTCATTTCATCCGTGGTATAACATCCCCTAAAAATGTACTCGACTTTCTTAACGTTATTAGTGGTGCTCACAGACAATGGACAGTTAGAAATCTTTTTGTAGTTATCTCATCTTAAAGTATCATATCTTCACATAACTTTGTATATGATTGATTTCGGAATTTACTTGTATTAGAAGTTATAAGAAGTTTTAAACTTATTGTGATTTGCAATATTTTGTAGATTTGGATAATGCGTTTCGAAAGTGTTCCTCTTTCATTCCGCAACATTTTGACAACTGCTGATTAGTAAGTCAATTATTGTCATATACTATTAGTAAAAAGATTATTTAAAAAATTACACAGTGTAACTATATTGTTTGTCTTAAACTGATCATAACAATGTTAACCGAAAGCTAGTCTCCCTACTTATTGGACAAGCCTTAAGAGAGCAAGGATTTGAAGAATAAATTCTTTAAATAGAACATTCTGTATTTTATTGGACAATTGAATGATTATGAGATTCTGAATACAACACAACTTTTAGTTTTTCAATTGCCCAATAAATAAGGTTGTAACCGTAATAATAAGATTACAAAAAGTAGCTTTGAACCACCACCATATTATCCAATAAGCCAGCGGTCGGCAACCTTTTAGATATTGCGGACCAATTTCGTGGACCACTATCATAATTTTTAAAGGTACGAATTAATACTAGCTTTGAGTATGATATACATATATACGAATTTAAATAATATCTGAATTTCTTTGTGGACCATTAAAATTACCTCACGGACTACTGATGGCTGACCGCTGCAATAGGTCAACTAGGCTAAATCCCAGGGTGCTCAACTGTCTTAATCAAGTCCTGCTTTGAACAATCCCTATAGTTGCAAGGAATATTGTTTTAATAATTGCATTTTTGTTATTTTGTAATAGTTATTGTATGTTCCCTTTTTTAATGTATATGTTGGGGTTGTAAATGATACACAATTATTTAGTGCACTAAATCTATTTAATAAAACAGCAGAACACATTCTGGTAGCTCAGTACACCGTGGTCAACACACATATATGTTCTGAAGGGAGTTTACATAATCTGAAGGGTATAGACTCCTTACATAAAACATGCAATATCTAACACATTCTTAACATATACTCTCACCTTGAAAATAATGTGAAATGTGTGACTACCATGAAAACATTGATATCTGCATAACTACTAAAGTTTCTTTTTATTTAAAAATTCACTATTTGTTGATTTATATTGATTAATACAATATTCCCCTATAACATTGTAAATTGCATTATGGTGATTTCACGTTTAAATAAGTATTATGCCTCCCAAAGAAAAAAATTCATTAGCTGCCATATTGAAAAAAGCTTTAGTGAAATGCTTCATTGAAAAAGCTCAGTGTCTTCATTGAATTATCTTCAGCTAAAAGAAAAAATTACAAACTTTTCCCTGTGCACTTTTTTGGATAATGTTTAGTTTCAAAAGTTTTCAATAATAATTATTTTAGGTATACAGCGTTCACAATGTTTATGGGTTGTATATAGCTGTGGCAGAATAACAGTTTGAGTATTGTAAACTGGGCTGTTTATCTATTAACTCAGCTTGCAGAATCTCGTTGATGCTTAATGTACTTTAAGGTTATGATTCTATGACAGTTTTACCTTATGCTGTTGCCTGTTTTTTATAAATCTGTAAATCGATTACGCTAAAAGGTTTTAAGAAAATTTCTATTTCCTGTAAAATATTGAAATTAAATGTTCAAACTTTTTGCTTTAAGGATAAAGACTGTGATAATACTAGAAAACTCTCCTAATTGTATAAGAAATTTGTGTAATTATGACTACTTTCAGATGCTGGAAATTTAAATGATACTTTTTGAGTAATTACGAGTGTGGGGACTCGTGAGAATTAAAGATTTCTTGCCTTGCATTGCTTTAAGAGTACAACTATTAAAATAATATTAAAGAATTTTTACTTATAATGTATTATTTACATTTGCTCAACAATTCTACCAAATAGGCGACTTTCAAGAATTAAATGTAACCACAATTAATGCTTGAAGAATTAATGAAACTGAAGTTTGCTATGTGTTTTGTGACCGTTAACTGATTTATATTTGTAAGCCATAGATTTCAAAATCTTATACAAAGTTGTCCTCCCTCCCTTAAATTCATAATTTTCCTTTACTTTAGCCAAAAGATCATTCAAAGAAAAATATTGATTTTGAGAGTTGTATTGCCAAATTAGTTGTTGCAAATCTTTTTTAAAAAAACGATTCCAAAACAAATTATTTTTGGGTCTTTTGCCAGATACCGAAGATTTCAACTCGTCTGGTCTCTGTCGCACGATCACTTTTAATTTAGAACGCCTAACCTACAAAACAAGATTATCAGCTTCTGTAAATTTAAGCAAAATGTGTGTAATGTATTTACTTATCCCAAAAATGCCATCTATTGAATTATAGATATCTTGCAACTTTAAATTTGGATTAATTCTTCTAAAATGTTTGAAAGTTTTTATAATTTGCAGCTTTGTGTTTTCATTTATAATCTTTGGCATTATAAATTATTATAATTGATATTAATAGATGTGAAATATAAGGAAAACTTGATCTCTTTTTAACAAAGCAAACATGCAAAATTTTTAATCGTACAACGTCATCAAATACAGCCGCAAGTATGGCAATTTTTAAAAAACAAAGAAAACACTTCCAACCTAACAAAATGAAAGCATAGTCTATTATGACCCATAAACATTGTGAACAGTGTATAGCTAGCTAGCTTAGTTGTGTATGATATTGGCCAAGAGTTTATGGTCTCAAAACATCTTTGTTCTATAATGCGGTACCTAAGAAGCATAGGTGTCTAAGTTTATCAATATCTAATCAAAAGAAATATCTAAATAGTTTTAACCATCACATTTATAAGTATAACTTGGTGCTAGAAAAAAATCTAAATTTGAAGATTTTCCTGCATCAATAGATACTTGAGTTTCTATACATTGACAGATGTTGCTCTAATGCAAATGAACCTAATGTGCTATTCATGATTCATTTTGAATCTTTCTGCTTCTAAGTTACTGAACGCTTTTTCCATGAAGGTTGCAAAATTCATGATTATAAATAACTAAATAAGAGAGAATATTTCAGTTTAGATAAATTATTAAGACTTGATGCAGAAGATTTAGATTACACTGATTGTTATACAAAATTCTGAAAGCGTTGGGTTAAGTATAGAAGATATAAAACGGAAACAACAGAAGAATTCTTCCTGAAAGACTACATGTAAAAATCAAATTCTTAAAAATGTATCTGTACAATGAAAGATATACAATGACAATTGTGTGACAGAATGTGATGACAGGTAGTTTGCTCTTAAAACTTAACCTCCTTTTTTGCTTTTTCTAGAAAATACCCTAACTATGTTTCCACTTATATCTTTGAGAGAAATCATGATGTTGGTGGATGTTTAAATAGAAAATAAACTATATATTTTTATATGTATTTAAAAAAAGATCAAACACTTTACAATACAATTCTCCCTTATATATTTACATACATTTTGTAGTCTAGGTTCTATTTATTTTGTAAAATCTTTGACCAGAAGGCTCGTAAATTTTAGATTCCTTGACATTCTTATATAGGGTGTGCTAAATTATATGTTCCACTCCTATAATCAGTCTTATTTTGGAAGATAGAAGTATGAAGTTTATAGAATGTGTATGAACGAAAGGGAGGTAGAATTCTACAAAATCAAAAAATTTTTATAGTTACATATGTGGCACCTGCACAAATCACCTCTAATCTGCACAATCAAGTGGTATTTTGCCTTTAATCAATCTGCATATTGTATATGTTATAGCTTGATAAATCATACAATTAAGTCTAATAATTAAATTTAATATTAGAGCATTTTATCTTAATTGGATCTTTATAAGTCAGGATGATTGACAGAAGTCATTAGAAAACTGAATGTAAAAATATCTTTTCACAAACGTTTACAACCCATTCATCGTTACCTGTCACAACGCAGGTAATCCATCTATTGTTAAACTTCTGGTACTTTAAGAAAGTAACACTACAAGCTAAACTTCTGTCAATCACTTAGGTTTATAAAGACCCAATTGAAGTAAAATGTTCTAATATTAAAATTAATTATTAGACTTAATTATAAAATTTATCAGACTATGAAATATGATACCATATGCAGGAGTTTTTTCTTAATTGATTGATTATAGGAAAAATACCACTTTATTATGCAAAGATTAAAAAAATTTTTGATTTTGTAGAATTCTACCTCCCGGTTGTTAATACAGTTTTCCTAAATCTCATTTTTTTATCTTTAAAAATAAGGCTTATTATGGGGGTGGACATGTAACATGGGACATCCTGTATACTGAGATTTGTCTACTTGAAAAAAAAGGAAAGGGGTCAATGTTAAGTTTTGTAGATTTATTGTTTCCTTCTTTAAGATATTTCTAATTTCTTTTAGTAGTAGTACTTACTTAGTAGTAGGACAAGAAACTCTTACATTTAAAAATCAGGATAGATAAACCTTCAAAGAAATAAAACTACCAAATAACTTTAAAAAAACCCTTTTTTTTCATGTGTTTAAATTTCCAGTCATTTGGCAGTTTTATAACAGCAATTCTAAAATCCAACTTCCTTTAATATCATAAATCTTTTTTAGTACAGTGTGGTCCAATTTCGATGGGTTTAAATGGGTAACTTTTTTATTAGCGCAGATAAATGAAAATGGCTTAGATACTCGTGACCTCTTTTTTCATGCTCATTCCATTAGTGTTACCAGAAGTAAGCTGCCGTCTTTTGTTTTTTCCCTAGAAAGAAAAAGTGAAAAATAGCCGATTCCTTTAATTTGCTATAACTCCTTTATTTTCGAAGCTAGAACAAAATCATTTTAGCATTGTTGAGGCACTTTGTAATGTAGAATTTAATGCTAATGCATCCTCTCAACAGCCCCACATAAGCTATCTCTCTCTAAAAGTTGTGTGATCTAAAGTGGCTCATCTTTACTATGCTATACCAGCAGTGGGTCGGTATACCCCAACTTCTAATACTGTGGTTGATACTATAGAGACACTGAGCCAGTTTCTATTCTCTTCATTAAATTTAAGTACTCTTCAACTACCATGGCAACCAATTTTATCGTTTTCCTTCTTGTTACTATCAGGCAATGCTATACTATACTTGATTAAATCTTGAAAGAAGCTTCATTAGTTGGTGAAAGGAGAATAGAAACTAGGACAATGTTACCATATAAAAAAAATGGTTTGTGACCCCCCTGTGTAAACTTTGGATCTTCACATCCGAGTCTGCCCTTGCAATAAACTAGTTGGTCATTTCGTGAAAACCCTAATGCATATTGACTTAGAAAAAAATTGACTTAATTCATCGTATAATCTTTTATTACATCTTTGTTTAAAATTTCCAGGAACAATTAATATGTGAAATGCAAATTTTACAATCTACTATCAAATTGCTCTGCACGGAAGGTCATGCACTCACAGCATACAAATTATTAAGAAGGGTACAAGGAGGCCTTGTGTACAAACTAAATATCAATCCAGAGATTCAAAGCAACTTGAATGAGATTTTAAATCAATCAACGCAACAATTATTGCATAACATATTCACTTCACGATTCATTGACGAAGATCTTTCATATACTCTACTTTTATCGTGTGACATTAATTATTCAAAACGTTTTTTGATTCAGAGTCTAAAATATTACAAGCGTGAAGTGTTAAAATTTAAAACGATCGCTCAAATACGGTTAAGGTTATTACAGTATCATAACATTGAAGATGGACAAGATTTATGCAAACAAATAATTCATTTGAGTAAATGGTGGAAAAGAATTAAGAATTGTCAAATGCCATATGAACAATTTTTCAAGAAATCATCTGCAGAAGTTGTTGAAAAGCTTATAATGTTCAATCATTTAGATATTCCATCATTAGAGGAATTCTGTTCTGATTTCAATTTGAATGTTCAACAGTATTATGAGTTTTATTTAAAGAATCTGTTGCTAAATTGGAAACCAAATTATGAAGTCCAGACAAACCTGAGCGGTAAAAAGCAATTGATTATTAAGAATTGTGAGAATAAACTAATGCAGGAGTGTATGGAAGTTATTGATGTTATTGAAGATAAGGAATTGGTTTGTGCAACTTTGAATAATATATGGGCTATGGTAAGTATTTTAAAATCAACATTTTAGGTTTTTAGATTTCAGTTTGTTTAACTTGTAGATTAACTTTTATCATTATGAGGTATTTATGTGCATTTTGAATATTCTTTCAACATTAAAACCAGCCACTGATAGTAATCAGAAAGATCTGCTGCTGCTATTTTTGAAAAATTACACTCGTGTCAGTAAACCAGGACAAACTGAAATGGAAGAATGGTATACTCTATATCCAGATACCCGATGCGTCGATCCCTTATCTGAATGGAGATTACCATTCACACTTACACTGTTTACAAATAAGATTTGGAATATTATAAGACCAGAGATGAATTTAAAAACATATACTAAATGGTTTGAAGTTATTTCAGTTTTAAAAAAGAATTTAACTAAGGATGATATATGCACTTACGTTGTAAAAGATGTTGTAAGTATAATAAACTAAAACTGAAGATTTTTGGTTTAATACAAGCTTTCATTTAAAAAATTTAGGTGTCTAGTAATGTTTTTAAAAAGAGAAGCACGGATGGATGGATACTGCATGCAAAACATAAAGATTTACTGTTGGAAATAGATGAGTGTTTACAACATATTTCAAATAAAGAGCAAGCTACTTCTGCTGTATATTGTTTAACCACCAGTATTCCAGGAGGTATTTAAAAATATTTTTGTAGAATTTGTATATCATCTTTCTTTTTTTAATTTAGGAGCTGATCAAGTTGATGCAATTACGTTGTGTTATAAGTATGCACAAGCATACAAGAAAGAAAGTCCATCATCTGATGACGTGCAAAGAGCAGTAATAAAGGTATAGTAGTTGGTATTTTAAGATTTCGGTACGGAAACATATAGCGGTAAAGGCACAAAGAAATGTAATACATTTGCATCTTTAAACAAACACAATTGCAATATGAAAACCATCCCCCTTAAAAATACAATGATGTAGGTTTTTTGAGCTCAAAGTTCGTAATCTGAATTATCTACATGATTTCTTCACATTGTTCCAAGGTTTTTCATCCATAACTCATAAACGATTGATTTTTAAATTTTTTTTAGATTCATGTTTAAGGCATCAAGTGCTATTAGTAGACACCGTTTTACTATGCTATCTTCAATTGTTTTGAAGCAGGTTTCTCCGGTTTTTTAGAAATCTATTAACAGGCTCTCTGTTTTTGAGTACAGTCAAGAGCTTTTTTCATAGTTGATACTTCAAAGTTGAAGGTGGTCCAAGTTTGATTAAAAACAATCAAAGGGCTTTGCATCTGGCTCATATGTTGAGTCATTAAGCACTGTTCACAACAAAAAAGTCCCATTTCCAGAAAACTTTTTATTCTAGAAATATGCCAGAAAACATCTCTTTCTAAATGTTGGGGTAGGAGTGAAGAAATACAAGAGAATCAAACTGTACCTACACTAATCTTGTTTAAAAGCTGACACATAATTGAATTTTATTGCAATTGGTGAATGTTTGATATTTCTCGCCATTTTCCCAAAATGACTATAATAGGCGATCGCCTTTTGGTGCCATTACAAAATCTTTGAATCTCATCTATGGATTAGAATTTGATCAAGTGTGAAAGAGTAGATAGGCTGATAGTCCCTAAACACAGCGCTCCTATCCCTGGTCCCTAAATGCTGCGCACTTAATCAAATCTTATTTGTAAACAGTGTAAGTGTGAATGGTAATCTCCATTCAGATCAGGTATCTGGATATAGAGTATACCATTCTTCCATTTCAGTTTGTCCTGGTTTACTAACACGAGTGCAATTTTTCAAAAATAGCAGCTGCAGATGTTTTTGATTACTATCAGTACCTGGTTTTAATATTGAAAGGATATTCAGAATGCACATAAATATCGATCAAAAATGCATTTGACTGCAAATATCGCAGAGTTGCTTGGAGCATTTCAACAAGGAGAAGAAGAATTATTTTAAGGCGATTTGTAACTATGAATGAAACTTGGCTTCATCACCATATACCAGAGACAAAACAGCAGTCGAGACAGTGGACAGAAGCTGGTTGTTCAGCTCCGAAGAAGGTTAAGTTGGTTTTATCAGCTGGTAAGGTTATGACGTCGATATTCTGGGACTCAAGCGGAATATTTTTGATTGATTACTTGGAAAAGGATCAAATCAGTACTGGAACATACTATGCAAGCCTTCTAGGCAAATTAGATAAAAATATTAAAGCAAAAAGACCTGGTTTATCGAAAAAGAAAGTGCTTTATCATCAGGACAATGCACTTCCTCACAAAAGTGCAATTGCAATGGCTAAATTGGGTGAATTGAGGTATGAATTGTTGGAACATCCACCCCATTCTCTGGATTAGCACAGTCAGACTTCCACCTTTTTCCAAATTTAAAAAAATCTGTGGCTGGAAAACATTTTAAGACAAACGAAGAAATCATTGCAGCAGTGAACACCTATTTTGAGGAGCTTCCAAAAGATCATTACAAGAAAGAGGATGAATTACTGGCAAAACGTTGTACAAAGTGTATTACTGTTTTAGGAGATTATGTTAGAAAATAAAATGATAAATATGTTATTTCATTTTCATTCTGAGAATTTTTCAAATCATCCTCGTAGGTATACTATAATAATATTGCTTTGTGGTTCTTGTATTTCCTTTGAATCTTTTTCTTGAAGTAAATTAATAACAGAATAGTTGTTGAGTGACTGTACAAACTAGAGGAATGTCAAAGACTTGTTCATATTGTTTTTACTTTCAATTATTGTTATCATTGTAGCTTGACACCACATAAAATATTTTGCACAACTTTAGATAAAACATGTCTAGTTTAGACACATAAATCTGTTTCTTTTCGGTAGAACATCTCATAGCATGGTAGCAGAATTGCACTTGTGTATGTGTGCCAGCTGTATTGTTTAGAAAAAACAATTGTAAAATTTGATATCCACATAAAATTATTTCTTTCAACTCTCCAAATTATGAAACTGCTGTTAGTTAAACTGCAATGTACTTTAATTAACCTCCCTGTTTGAAAAAACACTAATCAATAGTTGCGTTAACTATGTGGGTCATTTTTTTAGATAAAAAAGAAATATCTTAATTATTCAATGACTCATATTTTACATACAAATCAACTAGCAGAAAAAAAATATCTAGAAATGGTTTCTCATCCAGTAGAAGAATTGATTGAAGCCTTATATTCAGATGATAGAATTTTGAAAAAGAATGCTTTTATTACTTTACATTGTCCAGGTAAGAAACCCTGAAATCTATGTAAATAACTAGCAAAAAAAATTAATTCTTATTATTTTGGACGAGAAGAAAGTTTTATCTCACATACTGTACTTCTTAAGGTAATTAAAAACTCAACTTTTTAGATTTTTATCTCTTTTAGTTTTGTAATTATAGGACTTCAAAATTTTTTTAAAAATCACATCTTTTCATTTCATTTGTGAAAGGAATTAAAAACAAATCTTCAATTGTTAAATGGAACACGCTATATATGACCCCATATTTCAATAGGAATCTTTAAGATAAATTCAATGATACAAGGGTTGCTATACTTTTCTTGATAGGTTTTGGAGATAATCGCTATTCTTTTGTCAGGGGTTTCATTATTAATTTTTATCAAAATCGAGTTACCCGTGAAACAGCAGAGGCAATGGAACTAAAAAAACGATGTGTGATTATTTTATAAGTCTTACAGTAAAAGAAAACCGTAAAAGTTTTGCCCTTAGCCTACTTATTTAAAATAATAGATCAATGCTAGAGCAAACTAAATTTAATGGTGGAATAATAACAAACAGTGAAGAATTGATAATAACAAAAACACAATACAATTTTACATAAAGCAAGCGTTCAAAATGCGCTCCACTAACTTCTTGGCAATGAAACAATTTCGTTTAAAAATTTCATAAGGAATTCTGCAAATAATCAGGGGGAATCACTTGCATCTCATTACGGATCTGTCCTTTAAGTTCGTGTATGTCTGTGGGTCGATTCACATAAACGCGGTTTTCCAAATATCCCCACAGAAAAAATCAAGTGGGTCCAGCGATCGTGCTCAGCGCTCAATTGCACCTCTTCTCCCAATCCACTTTCCTGGGAAATTTTCATGTAACAGCTCTATAACAGGCCGATAGTAGTGGGATGGCGTGCCATCCTGTTGGAAAAACACGTTTCTGTTTCCAGGAACTAGCTGTGCAATAGTTGGAATGACATGGATTTGGAGGAGTTCTAAATATTTATCTCCTGTAAGTGTTCCTTCAATGAAGAAAGGTCCAAGTAGATTAATAAATGCAATACCAGCCCACACATTCACTTTGTTAGGATATTGAGTATGAGTTTCCTCCATCCAATGAGGATTATGGTCGGACCAATATCTGCAGTTTTGACGATTTACACTTCCATTTAAACAAAATGTCGCTTCATCAGAAAATACAATTTCATTTAAAAATTCCATTTCTTTCTATCTCTAAAGCCATTCTTTCACAAAACTCCAGTGTTCTGTCTTAATCATCAGATAGTTCTTGTAAATTGTGTGCCTTGCATGGATAATACTTTGCTGCATGTACAATATTTTGTACAGTCCTTCCGGATATGTTATTATTCAAGGCCAGTTTCTTGTAACTACAATATAACATCTAGAGAAGTATTTTCATTTGTCGCTAACTTGAGTCTGCCAGTTTTAGGAAGATCTTTTACAGTCCCTGTTTCTTCAAACCTTTTAAGAATTTTACAAACAACTGACCTGTTAATATTTGTACAATTGGGATATAAATCATTAAATAGTCAGCACACCGCCGTAACCAACCATCACCAAAATCTGAATCCTTTCTGTTTCAGATAAATGGACTATCATTATGAATAAAACAAACAAACTTTATTGAAATTTGTCGAATAATATCTATTTCACATAAAGAGATACATGCGTCACTCATGTGATCCAGATGCTTCAAATCAATAAATGGCCCAACTGAAAACTTTCTGCACTTCCTATTTTAGCAACGGTAGATTGACAGAC
The DNA here is from genome assembly GCA_011009095.1 of Ignelater luminosus. NCBI lineage: Eukaryota > Metazoa > Arthropoda > Insecta > Coleoptera > Elateridae > Ignelater > Ignelater luminosus. Next base: position 45,965 of record VTPC01002113.1, read on the forward strand.
AAACAATAACTGCAAACAATTTTTAAAAAGTGCGTATAAATTCATTTTAGAATTAACTTTTATTAATCTTACTACTTACTTACTTTAAAACTAATAAATGGAAAATTGTTTAATTCTAATTCTTCAAAGAACTGTTTTTGTTGTTTAAATGTAAACAAATATCAATTTGAAAATTCAAATACGTTTGACATTTTCGAAACATAGCTCAAATTTATGTGCAATCACATCTACTGTTTCTAGTGTTATCCTTGTCATAGACCTTCTACTTAAATGGAATGCTAACTGTTCAATATATATTTCTTTTTTCAACAAACATTTCAAATAGGTGCATGTTGTCTTTGATTAAAAATAAATCTGTGACGCATGTATCTCTTTACGTGAAATAGATATTAACATTCTAGTTTTAGATTCCATTGTTTCCCCTTTTTCAGGGGTAACTCGATTTTTACAAACATTAATAGTGAAATCCCTGACAAAAGAATAGCGATTATCTCCAAAGCCTTTCAAGATAAGTATAGCAACCCTTATATCATTGAATTTGTCTTGAAAATCCCTTTCAAAATGTGGAGTCATACAGGGTGTTCCATTTAAAAAATTCAATATGGCGACCATACAAAAAAACAATTGAAGATACGTTTTAATTTCCCTCGCAAAACATGACTCTAAGCTCTTCAAATTTCATTTGTCTATTTGTTACCATTTTTGCAGGGGCAGCGTGTTTTCATACTTTTTAGTGACCCTGTATAAGTAGTATGGATCAAAACATTAGACATTAAGGGGGTTAAGAAGGTGAAAGCCACACTTGAAAATATGGTAAATTTTATTTAAAGCTACAACTCCCAAATGGTAGTAGATATTAAGATGGTTCAGATTGCAACGTTTCATAACTTTTTGTCCCCTATCAGTTGATACAAAGGGATTTTTTGTTAAGTTTACCTCCAACCCTCACCCCTCATAAGCCACGCCTTTTTTATACTTTTTATTTTTTCTTGCTGGTTTTTTTTTGAGGTTACTTACTATGTAATTTTAAGAGTTGGTATTTTTGTCTTTTTGAAATTCACTTTCGCTCGATGAAAACAGATTTTTTAAAATTTTCGAAGGTGGCTTTCACCCCTGTCAAGCTCAGCCAATTCAAGAAAATATGTGTCTAGATGTTTTGATCCATATTGCTTATATACCAAGTTTTAAAAAAATCAGTGAGGTACACTCCGTGCATGTCCCTTGTAAGTTGACCAAAATCATCATCAAGAATAGCTAGAATGCTTTCATACGATATGCAATATGAATGACTTTATAAATTTTAATTTCAAAGTCGCTCAAGGACTTTCTTTAAATTTTGATTTGAATTTTTAATTGCTTTAACAAGTATTATGAATAGTATGAATGAGCTGAATATGAAAGAAATCAAAAAATGGGAGGTAAACTTTGTTTTCCCAAATCGGACCACTTTATATTAGAATGACCAGTGTGACATTTTTGTTGTAGATATTAATAAAGCAGTTGATGAGTTAGCAGCATTGCATCGTATAGATATACAAGAAACGAGATTCAATTTGATAAGAAATTGGTTACTTTCTGATTCATCAACAGCCGATTTTGATTTAAATAATAGTGTATGTCTAGCTTCTAGCCTTGATAATCAAAATAAGCATAACCCCACCTATTCTGACAACATTATAAGGTAATTATCAAATTCCTATATTTAAATATTAGTTTAAGTTTAAATTTATTTCTAACTTTCAAGCTTCCATTCTATTAATATCACATTTGTATTCTTTTAGGGCATCCTATGTATGCACAAGTGGTGATGTTTTAGTGTGGCGTTCCATATTACAGAAATTAGGTAATGTGGAGGCAAACGAATCAAGAAATTTCAGCTTTAAAGCAAACGCATTAAAATGTTTCCATAATATATCTGATATAAAAATGATTGAGGAAACAATGGATACTACTTATGAAGAATTCTGGTATTTGCTGTTTGCCATTAATTTTATTCTTACATGTAATTATTATGTTTTTTCTAGCAATTTCATTAATAAGTTAATACTTATAAGTGGTCTGGAATGTTTTGGTTTTACTCTGAATATAGAATCGCTAGATAAATATAATAAAATAGATCTTTTAAATCGTCTTGCATATCATATAACTAGTCCAATTGGTGTGAAGACTATGGCTTCAGTCTGTATTGCATACATGATAGATGAATCAAAATACTGGGCAGTGATAATAAATTCAATGTTAAAACTGAATATGGTATAACTTGATTAATCTATTAAGTTAGTTTATTTTATTTTATATACATAAATATGTAACTTTAGATGGAAGAACTGAAGACCTGCATAAATTTCTTAAGAAAATCATTTAAATTTCACAGTAAGAAGTTTTATACTGAAGCGTGGAAGGCTGTTGTAAATAATTCATTTAGCATTCCTCCAAATACAAATAAAGAAGTTGTAAAACACATTTTTACTGAAAATCTTTATTTCATACAGGTATGTTTTAATTAGAATAATTTATTTTTATTATCTTAAATTTTATTATTTCTACTTTTAGTCCTGTCCTGTTTTGTTTTCAATTGATCTTGAATATGCAGTTGAAAAGTGCCTTGAATTTAAAATGTACGACTTTGCAGCTATAATTCTCCAATATTTGCCAAGAGAGAAGCAACTCTCTTATCTTACGGTAACTATTATTCTTTTAGATTTTTTTGTATTAAAATATATTTTTCAGGAAATATCTAAACTTGATCAAAACATTAGTGAAAAACTAGATGAACTTTTGAAGTGTGGATTTTGGGGTATTTCATTTGTAAGTGTAGTTTTAAAATGCAAATCGCTTGAATGAATATTAAATAATTTTTTTCTGTTTTAGGTAAAAGGAATTTTGGAAAAGTTAAAAAGTTAGAAACATTTCTGTTAAATTTTTGTCATCTAATAGTTTTATATTGTTTAAAAATGAATTATTATTAACCATAAAACATATTTTTATATTTACCCTACACCTTCTTTCTTTTAGCAGTCTATTTAAAAACTAAAAAAATAAGATTGAATACTAGAGTGAGTTAAGAACATGAATTGTCTATATATAAATATATATATATTATACTACGAGGCGAAAATTGTAGAGTGGCGCAGGCTGTGGCCTGTCTTTAGAAAGTGAGGTGAGGTAAAACGAGAGTATGCTTAGGCGCTTACGTTTATAAAGTGGCACATATTTTGGATTGGGTACTGTTTATTTTGAACTATGTAATTCTGTATACCTACCGTTTCTTTTTAATAATGTATTTATGCTAGAAATGAGTCACTCACCAGATTTCTGGCCTTGTAGTGTAGGATGGAACGAAAAGAAGAAGCTAAAACCAAAAACATTAGTTGAAGCTGCATTTTATAAAAATAATTGTTATGTAAATATCTCCTTTTAATGTAAGTTTCCTAGAATCTTTTGACCTAAACTAAGTGAATAAACCACCTGCAATTTACTGGAATGTCTGGCTTGACTAGGGTTAAAGAGAGCAAAAGTGTTTATTTATTTGCGGAATACTAAATTTCCTTTTCAAATAGTACAGAGTTGCCATTTTTCATAATGCATTTTGTTCTTTTGTGGCCAAACTAATAAATTTACAAAAAAATTATACAATACTTTTTTATTAGGCTGGATGAGACCAATGAAATCTCAAAGTAAAATCTTGATTAGTTATTGAATAATGTATGAAAGTTGGGAACTTTATTAATGGTTTCTGGGAAAACCGTTGAGATTTGACCGTAGTTGTATAAGACTTTTCTGTTCATATTGATGCCCCCTACCACCTGTTTCCTGGACTACTATTAGTTCACTAACACCCTGTATGTTCAAGAGCGTGTTTTACTTATGGTGAGTAATATAAAATGTAAAATTTCTATAATTATTAGTTTTTCCTACTGGGGAGCAGCAGCAAACATTAATTATTATAGGTAAGTCTTTTCAGCCAAGGTTGTGATGTCTTCCAAAAATAGTGACCGAGTGTTTAGCTTTTATAATATTGTTATTTTTTGTAGTTTGTTCTATAACACGGTACCATCTTCTGACATACTTTAAAATAATCCTGTCTGTATTTCATAAAAATATAGTTTCCACAAAATACAAAAGGGATTACTTGAAGATAATGTTAGAAAATGGTACACCTTTTAAATAATAAATTATATAAATAAATAAAATCATATAAACAAAATAAATTAAAAAAGGCCGTTTCAAAAATTTGTATTTCCCCACTTGGATTCATTACATTAGAGTGCGACAATTTCGAGAACATAAAATGTCAAATCATTGCAGCAATTAATTGCATTCAAAGCCAGTTGATGGCAAAACTATATAAATTGTATTGGTAAGTAATTATAGTTTATTTAAGCAATACCCACTTGACTAGGTTTTGAATATACATTAATCCTTCCTTCTCATTAAAATGTGATTCATAACTTATCATTAAACAACGACAAATACATCATTCTAACTTACCTGTGTAGTAAGATTAAATAAAGCACGATTAAAACGATTTTTTAGAAGTTTAAAAGTTCTCTTGCGGCATTTAAGCCAGCTACTTTTAATGTGAAAAATGGTATATTTCAAGGTTCTAGGTCTAATAAAAAAAAACAAAAACCAAAAGTTAATAAAGGAGTAATTCAGAAGATGAAACTTAGTCAAAAGGTTGCACCACGATCTACATAAATGTTATAAATATAACATTTTCTTATTAATTTACTTTAATTGTAATTGTCTCAATTTAATATCTTTGATTAGTTTAAAAAGTAAATAAAAGTGTACAGCACTTGTTTAGATTATGTCCGATTATTGACAGTATCAATGCATTAGAGATGTGGCTTCCCACAAAAATTTATTTAAATAAATTTTAAAAAATAATTACTCTCTAATGTCTAAACCACCACTGATGAAGTCAGCTACTGTTCAGTTCAGATTGCTGCAGTTCTGCAGTTGCATTATTAAGCAATGAAAATAATTGCAAGGATCTTCAGCAGTGGCAGGCCAGGCGGTTATGTTTGACAACTTTACCTTAGATAATCAGTAAAATATTTTCAAATCCTAATTCATAAATAAAATAATTCAATTCTCAGAAATAAGCAAGTAATTATTAATTTTTGAAGTTCAGAATCAGTAAGTGCACAATTTCATCAGTAATAATAATAATTTATTTACTTCCACCAGACTTTACAGTATAGGAAATTACCAGTGTATAAGCATAACAAATTCATTTAATTAATAACAACAAAAAAGTACTCAGTGTTACCACTCTTGTTGGTATTTTATCTTATATAAGGTATAGTAGTAATTTTAGTTCCTATACTGTGCGAAAACTACTTATGGAATAAAATCGGTAATTTCAAAATGAATGATATTTTTGAAAAACCGTAAAACATCAATTTTTATTTTATATTTTGATGTTTTTAAGGTGCTGTGCTTGTTTGTGACGTCATCCCCTTTCGAGCTAATAATAATAGGGTTGCCAGATTGTAAAAAGCAAATAATAGAAGATAAGATGAGAAAATACAGGAGATCGGGTGACAATTTTCTAACTTGTATTAATATATTGGAGATCCACGGCTTAAGGTATGTATTGGATGATTTGAATGAATGAAAGTACTTCCTTAAGTGGTTTTTTATTTAATTTTCTTGACTGGTTTCGTTCGAGTGAAGATCTTCAGGAGAAAAATTGTCAGTTTACAGTTTTTCTCCTGAAGCTGAGTGAATGAAAGTACTTCTTGAGTGATCTTTTTTTTTTTTTTATTTAATTTTCTCGACCAGTTTCGTTCGAATGAACATCTTCGGGAGAAAAACTGTAAACTGACAATTTTTCTCCTGAAGATGTTCATTCGAACAAAACTGGTCGAGAAAATTAAATAAAAAAACACTTAAGGAAGTACTTTCATTCATTCAAATCATTGTTGTATTAACGTAAGATAGTTTAAATATTGTAAGAAATAACAAGCGCAACTTCATTTCCACGATAAAAAACATAAAAGTCCTTTTACTGTCAAACAAACTTGAGATTGTCAGTTTTGACGTCATCATTCTATTAGTGTTTTGAGTTTTTCTCGAAAATTGCAGTATATAATTTTTGTTCAAAGTGTTAAATGCATTTTGTCATTACTAGTTTTAGAACATATAATTATTTGGCAGCTTTTAAGCATTTTTATTACTTAACATTAATTTATTATTTTATGTTGATAAAACCATAGAGCAGCAGTCGGCAACCGGCGGTCCGTGAGGTAATTTTAATGGTCCACAAAGAAATTCAGATATTTAAATATTAATTCGTACCTTTAAAAATTATGTTAGTGGTCCACGAAATTTTAAATTGCGAATTTAGTGGTTCGCAATATCTAAAAGGTTGCCGACCGCTGCCATAGAGTGATGTTTTTAGGTTAAAAGAATTTTTTTGTCGAGAAAAAAAGTATTTCGCTGCTAATGCAAATAATTATTAGCATTTTTATATCACTTTCTCGCTGTTAAAACAATGTTTGTTATTTTACAATCCTAAACGATCTTTTATAAAAGTGTTAAAAACACAATATTGCAATAATTACAAAACTCGTTCGAAACGCCACTGCCTTTTAGCGGGATTTTTGCGACAAAAAAAGTGGCTCTTTAATTTTGAAACACCTTTACCAAAAATGAGAATTTTACAAAATGGGAAATTTAAGTTATAATAAGTTAAACAGAAGACAGAATCACAAAGAAGTTCTTTGTGGACAGAACAAAGAAGATGCATCTACTAGATATGGAAAATAAGTTCAGCCTCTGCTATTATACACGACCATTTTTTACGTTATGTGGGGAGAATTTTGACACAAAATTTAAAATCTTACAATTAAAATTAACTCTACTTTTAATTACTTTAGCTAATTGAACATAACCCCCGGTACATTTTTTACAACTAGGGACCATTTTGATCTTATTACACATTCTGGCAACATCGACGTTTTGAATATTTAGCATATTTAGTAACTTTCTCTTTGGAGATTTGGCTGAATTGGTTTACGTCGTTGATTATGACAGTTGACATCGTTGTCGTTTCGCGCCAATTTGAGCTTGTAATAACTTTTTGTGTATTCCCATTGTGTGAAAAAGTTTTTATTTTACCTTCATAGGTTTTAAAATCCTTTTCTTGTAATTGAATAAAATCCCGATGGAAGGTTTCGACGATCCTGGTATATTCTTTAGCGATAATTTCGCACCTGAAGATAATCAGAATGAAACGCAAATTAACCTTCATGGTATTAAAAAGAAATTTAAAGAATTTATTAGGCAATTTCATGGTGAGAATTTTAACTATAAATACAGGTAAGTGAATCTTTTACATTTCTTGTTATTCTTTCTTATTGTTACAAAATCACTATAGAGATACGTTGAAACGAAACTACAATCTACAACAGTACTTTTTGGAAGTTAATTTAGAAGATCTGGGCAGTTTTAACGAAACTCTTGCCGAGAAATTATATAAGCAACCTACAGAGCACTTGCCTATTTTTGAAGAAGCTGCTAAAGAAGTTGCGGATGAACTTACCGCACCGAGGCCAGAAGGTGAAGAGAATGTAGAAGACATACAAATTATGTTGTCATCTGATGCTAATGCTTCAAATTTAAGAGAACTAAAGGTAACTATGTTACATTTGTGCCAAGGAAGGAAAAAATCTTACTTGGAATTAACTTTATTTCTAGTCTGATGTTGTTTCTCGTTTGGTTAAAATTCCTGGAATCGTTGTGAGCGCATCAGGTATCAAAGCAAAAGCAACCAAAATTGCCATTCAGTGCCGTTCATGCCAAAATATAATTCCTAATTTATCTGTCAAGCCTGGTCTTGAAGGATATGTAATGCCACGTAAATGCAATACGTAAGTGATGTTTATAGATAATAATTATTTTTATGCATTATAAGCATCATTGTACTTTTTAGTGAACAAGCAGGAAGACCGAAATGTCCTTTAGATCCATATTTTATAATGCCAGATAAGTGTCAATGTGTTGATTTTCAAGTGTTAAAATTACAAGAACTTCCCGATGGTATACCACAGGGTGAAATACCAAGACATTTAAGTTTATATTGTGATCGATATCTATGTGAAAAAGTTGTACCTGGAAATCGAGTTTTTATTTTAGGAATTTACTCAATTAAGAAAGTTAGAAAACCATCCAGAGTATGTTAACATTACAATGAGTTATTAAGAAAGTAAATGATATTTGTTAAATAAAATTGTAGAGAGAAGGGCGAGATAAAGCAATTACTGGTGTACGAGCTCCTTATATGCGGGTTATAGGTATTCAAGTTGATACCGAAGGAATTGGAGCGCATGGATGTGGCGTAGTTACTGCAGAAGAAGAAGACCTGTTTCGTAGAATGGCTGCTTCTCCAAATATTTACGAGCGTCTTGCTAACAGTATTGCTCCTTCTATATATGGAGCATTGGATATGAAAAAGGCCATTGCTTGTTTATTATTTGGTGGTACGTTAACAAATTTGTAATTTATTGTCTTGTATTACCTGCATAAATGGTTTAGGTTCTCGCAAGAGACTACCAGATGGATTAACACGTAGGGGAGATATTAATGTGTTATTGTTAGGAGACCCTGGTACAGCTAAGTCTCAATTGCTTAAATTTGTGGAAAAAGTTGCCCCGATTGGCATTTACACATCTGGTAAGGGAAGCTCTGCTGCTGGATTAACAGCATCTGTAATGAGAGAGCCATCTACAGTAAGTCTTGTTGTAATAAGTGCAATAAAAAAGAAAGTCTTAAAATTTATTTTTAGCGTAATTTTGTAATGGAAGGTGGTGCTATGGTATTAGCTGATGGGGGTGTTGTTTGTATAGATGAATTTGATAAAATGAGAGAAGATGATAGAGTTGCTATCCATGAAGCTATGGAGCAACAGACAATATCAATTGCTAAGGCTGGTATTACCACAACTTTAAATTCACGTTGCTCTGTTTTAGCAGCTGCTAACAGTATTTTTGGAAAATGGGATGAAACTAAAGTAAGCAATTGGCATGGACGAACTTCCTAAACTGATAAATTTGTTGTATTTGCAGGGTGATGAAAATATTGATTTTATGCCTACAATCTTGTCTCGTTTTGATATGATTTTTATTGTTAAGGATGAACATAATCAGCAAAGAGACATGGTAAGTGGGACTTGAGCTTGAATTTTAAAAAGTTTAGTTTTTATTTTGATATCATGTTTTTACATATTTTCTTTATTTACTCAGACTCTTGCTCGCCACATAATGAATGTGCACATGAATGCAGAACAAATCAATCAAGAGCCAAAAGATGGTGAATTGTCATTGGAAATCATTAGAAAATACATCAACTATTGTCGTACGTAAGTATAAGTTTTGTTTGTATTATGTGTATAAGTTAGAGATAACATTTCTATTATCTGTTAGCCATTGTGGACCAAGACTAAGTGCAGAAGCTGGTGACAAATTAAAAAGGCGTTATGTTATGATGCGTTCTGGTACTAATCAACATGAACGTGAAATTGATCGGAAGAGTGCCATTCCAATAACTGTTCGACAATTGGAGGCTATCATTAGAATATCTGAAAGCTTAGCTAAAATGCAACTTTTACCTTTTGCTACTGAATCTCATGTCGATGAAGCATTACGTCTATTTCAAGTGTCAACACTCGATGCTGCTAGTACGGGTGATCTTGCTGGTTAGTTTTTATTTGTGGCTATTATTTAATGAAGAATCTGACAAGTTCAAATTTCAGGAGCCGAAGGTTTTACAACAGAAGAAGAACACAGGGTACTTGCTGATATTGAAAAGCAACTGAAAAGAAGATTTGCAATTGGTACTCAAGTTTCCCAACAAAATATTGTGCAAGACTTTTTGCAACAGAGATATTCTGAGCAAGCGGTTCTTAAAGTTATTCATGCTATGATACGTAGAGGACAATTACAACATAGAATGCAACGAAGAATGCTGTATCGTCTCAGCTAAGTTTGATTTAGTTGTTTGCTTTAAGAGGTATCTTAAGTTTTATAAAGGATCAACAGTAATAAGTCTAACAATGCCTTATATTTTAAAGTCGTGTAAACTTTTTACAATAAATAAAAACAATAACAATAATCATGTAAACAAATGTTGGAAACAGATACAGTTTATACAAATTTTATATGGACAGATATAGTCTAGTTTTAGGTTATATATTAATTGTTGAAGGTGATCTTTAAGTAAAAGGTATGATTTTGGTTTAAGGTAAGCTTTAACGAACAATCCAAACAGATGCATTTAATTCAATGCTTTTTAAATTGGGCTAATTTTTAAATAATAGAAAATTTTCGATTTCCTAAATTCTAATATGCAGCATGACCAAGAATTAGATCATTTGGAGTAGGCCATGATTAAATTTGTTTAGTTGGTGCTATTGACATAACAGTTGACATTTTAAAAAGTTAGGTTAATTTTGTAGAAATAAAATTGAAAGATTGATGTGTTCTTGAATTTTAATCTTTTCAATTTTACAATTTTTAATTTGCTTTTGAATCTTATGTTTATTTTTCAAAGAAATTAATCTTTTTAACATTTAACTGTTCTTGTTCTACCCTTTACTCTGTATTCTTCTGAAGATCACATCAATCTTTCATTCCTAATTTCTATGAAATTAACCTAACTCCTGAAAATTCCAATGTCATGTCATTCATCAGTGGTGCCAACCAAGCAAATTTAATATGATGTAATTTTTGATTATATGATACATTCGTAGTGTATTTATTAATTTAATGAGAAACAGTGTAGAGTTGTTTGCATATGCTATAATTCGAAATTGACAGAATATTTGTAAATATTGAAATATCAGTATTAACACATAATGTGAGTTTAAATGATAGTAATCTTATGTGTTGGTACTCCCAAGAAATTCCTTCCTTGTGTTCAGGAGCAAGCAGCAATTATTAGGAGCACTGTTGGTAAAAAGCATCTAGATGATGGACAGCAAATGTCAATTTCTATAAATGCCAAGGTAGCAATAGTAAGAGCACTTTTCTCGCTGAGGGCAGCAAATAAGCCTGATTATTGCTCCTAAACATAGGTATTGATGACTTCGATGTCAAAATGACAGCTGGTAAGTTTGAGGGTTAGCTTAATGTTATTGTAAGTTTTTAATAAAACAAGCATTACTAAAATATGTAAAAATTTTAAATGAGAGAATATTAATCGCTTTTATATTATTTGAGATGTGCAGATTAAAGTTACTCAGATCATAATTATGATAAAAATCAGAAAATATTTATAAAAATTTACATGACTGATATTATGTGTTCACAGTTTTTTTTTCATGAGGGTTGGCCATGAATTGTTTTTGTTAATTTAATTTTTAATTGTTATTTTGTTGTACAGCTTGGATAACCTCAAAACTAATCAGTCACTACACAGAATAGAATCTCATTTATAACACGGGAAAACCTCTGTTATAATAAATTTGTTTATATTAAACAAACTATTACATTTGGATGCTCATTCGCCCGGCTAAGGGTGTGGGTTCTGAGAAAGAAAACCAAACTTACAATACTTTAAATTAGCTGCTTTTATTATAACAAAAGTTACCAAAAAAAAAGGTGTAAACCGTGGTGGACATTAGCTAATCTAAACCCTACAATTTCTGAACAATGATTATAAATAAACAAGTTTCAATGCAAATAAATTAAAAATTTAAATATTATTAAAGATTTTCAAAATTTCAAAAACTTGGTAACTATAAATTATCAAAGTAGAAGGGAAATGAAAATTAAGGGAAAAGAAGAACTAAAACTGAAGGAATAGAATTAAAGAAGTAAATAATAATTAATAAATAGTTTCACCCCAGTAGTACTCGTGGCTACCCCGCTGGTCTGCAGCGTGCCTTCTGGTGAATTGAAATTAAAGGTGGCATTAGATTAAACCCAAGATGTGAAATTAAAGCTGACTTGAACTTGAAGTTAAAATTGAATTGAAATTTAAAGTTGAACTTAAATTTAAAAACCCCGAAACAATAAATAATTCTATAGCTGGTCCTATGATAAAGAGAAAAAATTCCTAATCTTACCAAGATATAGGCGAGCTTTATGTCCAGTTCGATGGGTTTAAGGGAACACCTGTAGAAAGTTCCACTAAAGCCTTCCTGAGAAAAAAGAACAACTTGGAAGATGGTGTTTGATAAAATTAGCAAGCAGATACCTGAGAAACGATAGATTGAAATCCTGGAGATTGAGGACACAAGAAAAAAAAGAGACCAAAAAGCAATGTAAAACCCTCAATTCCACCCTCGCAGTGAAAAAATTTCAAATCAAAATGGCCAAATTGCCTTTCACTGCGAAGATCTCACAATTCTTACAAATGACGATGCTATCCATTCATATCTCTCAGGCCTCACAAATATGCATGACAAATAACATGAATTTTAATATTTAAATAAATTTTGATGAATATATAGGGAATTTCCAAAGAAACGTAACACGATGCCAAATATATTGCCTATTTGAAATAGGAATATCTAAACAGTTAGGATGTTTTCTTGCAAATAGATTATTCCCATAACAATTTGATATTGTTTCTGTTATTAGAGGTAATAATAATAATAATAATAATTTACTAAACTGAAGACATAAAAATTACTAAAGATGTTAATTCCATTTTATATAAAACTGACAACATTGCATTTGTAGGTGTTCTGTCATGTAATCTAACCTAAAATCATTAAAAAAACCTAACCATACTTGTAAGGCCAGTTTAAACTGAAACACTAATGTTTACACTGCTAAGTTGGGGGAATTTCCATGGCCAACCCTCATGCAGAAAAACTGTGAACTCATAATAGGTGTGTATGGAAAGTGATCTCTGGTTAATTATTGGGTTAACTTTATAGTCCATTCAACATTGCAAAAGGTTAAGGAGTTTTAAAATTTGTTATTGATGTAGACTTTTTATGTCCTTATTAATTAATTCTCTATAATTTTTATATATCAGTACTTTCTCTGATTGACTCTTTTGCATGGGTATATATTCATAAGGGTGCTTTGTTTCCATAAAAATGCATTTAAAACATTGAATGTCAAAGACTTGATTTTTTCAGGAATGTTAGAGTGGTTGTATAGCTATTGTTTTATATGAATGTGTTTGACATGAGAGTTGTCAAGCCAATTGTCTCGAAACAAAGTCAGCGGTGTAAACATGCCAAGGAAGTGATTTATCTCATATCAAAAAGCCCTCGGTTAGTTTTAAAGCATTTGAACAACCAACCTTAAAATCAACATTGAGTTCAAATAGAAAAAGCTATAAACGTAAAATTTGGAAGGAATATTCCTCCAATGTCAAAGTTGTTGAATAAGAAGGAAATTTCTTCTGTCTTGCTCTTAAGAATGTGAAAAGCAGATTATACATAAACATGAACTTCAAAAATCGACATGGAGTTCTTATGGAAAAAGCTAGACACCTGAAATTTGGAAGGAGCATTTGTCTGAAGTCACAACCGCCCACTAAGAAGGTAGTTTCTCCTAGCTTGCTTTTAAGGGGGTGAAAAGCAGGATGGCTATACAAAACTATATCTTCAGAAGTGTTGTTTTATTAGGAAATTTCCCAGACACACGTTGATCTTCTATTTTATGAGGTTTGGACAATAAATTTGCAGAAAGCGTATTTTATTCTATCGTTGGTAATTTGGCATATTTAATCTTTGTGTACTGCAAGTTGCATTAATCTATCACTTGTTTATTGGATTGCACATAATGTTTACTGCATATACTTCAAACGTGTCTGGCAAAATGGAAAAAGACAGAAAGAGACATCGTTCTAGGACAAAGAATTAACATTAGATTTCTAGTTCAACCCGAAAAGAACACCCTTTCCAAGTAGGTCATTATCAATGATTATCCAGTCATTGCAGCAAGCAACGGGATACAATTTCTGTTCATCAGTAACAATCATGGTCAGAACTGTGGGAACAACTTTAACTGCAAATCTTTTCTTTAAAATCAATTGTACCTCCCCTTTTATAATCCTCAGTTGATCGGCATTCATTCTTGTTGTATATCTATCAGACAGTATAAGCTTTTGAACCCTTTGAATATTTTCATTGATGCGGCTAGTGGTGGGATATCTGGCATGTGCATTATCATTCAGCTTCATCATTTTCACTTGTAAACAGTTGTATGTTGCATGGTGGAGTCTCCATTAATGCAGTATAACATTTCACAAATCTCAGAGCTGAGATAAATAAGAAATTCAATGTTAATTCTTTGCTTCAGTAAAAGGTTTCTTTCTATTTCAACAGATACCTTTGAGAAGTTCTCAGTAAAGTTCTTAAAGAATAAATGTCATTACTTATTACTGCAGATGTGCACTTCCAGCATTGTTTTTTTAATGGTATATAAGACTCCCTGTGCAAAGTAAAACAAGTAAAATATAAGCCTTAATCAAGTCTTTATCTTACATAACCCAAAATTCATTTACTAGCGTCATAACACAGCTATAGCACATATACAATATTATGCTGTAGTTCTGAAACTATTAATCGGAGAAAGCAATGTAACATATGAGAATTATAAAGAATTTTCAGCTGTACAATTCAAATTAGAGAAATCATTTTATCTTATCTATTTTTAGAAATAATTTTTCCAAAATGGCAGTGTGAGTGGCATCATCTGGAGTTTGCAGATTTTACAGGTTAATAAGAACATAAAAGTCTACATCAGTGCTAAATTTTAAAATTCCCTGACCTTTTTCAACATTTACTTCCATTTTCTGTTAATAGTGACTGGACTATTAGTCATTTGAAAATGAATAGAGTTAACTCATTTGAAAAGTAATTGAGCTTACATGTGACTAAAAGAGATTCTTCACATCTTCAGAGTAAATTGAGTTAATTTATTTGAATGAGATATTTATTTAAAATGTTGCAATACTTGTCCAAATGGTTTTGTGTAAAAATTAACCTAAAATTACAAAAGATTTTCAGAATTCAATATAAACACCTTAATAAAAATCCAGATAAAATATGAAGATATTTTTAAAAACTGAGTTGACTTGACAACTAGCTTAAGCTTGTTTTATTTTGTGAGTGGGTATGTCAATATTTATGATTTTAGAGATTAATTGTAATTTTGTATCATCAAATATGTCCTTAATCATTAATATCATCATACACCTTTAAAATTTTAATCAAACTGTACATAAAAATGGTATAGATTAAAAATATCAATTGGTGGTAATACAAATTATTGTATTTTTAATGCAAAAGGATATTCAGGATGTTTTTCAACTCCTTTAAAAAATAGAAAATCAAATATTCTCCCATTCTCTCCTTTGTCTAATTTATTTAATTTATCCATATCGTCTGGTGTAAGTTGAAAATCAAAAACATTTATGTTTTCTTTAATTCTTTCGGGATTACTGCTTTTTGGAATTACAATAATATCTTGTTGTATCAAATGTCTTAATAAAATTTGACCTGACGTTCTGTTGTAATGCTTTGCAATTTCTTTAACTAAAGGATGTCCAAGTATATCAGGAAAATCGCTTACACTAAAATCAGATATTTTTAAAAATCATAATTACATTTATCTAAAACTTACGAATAATTATATTTTGTTGTAAAATGAGTATTAGCTCCAGGACTTCCTAACGGTGCATATGCTGTTACTGCGATATTAAGTTCTCTGCATACACTTCTTAATTCTTTTTGTTGCAAGTATGCATGCAGTTCTACTTGTAACACTGCAGGCTTTATTTCAGCAGTATTATAAATATTTCGTATTTGTTCCAGATTAAAATTCGATAATCCTATTGCTTTAGAGAGACCAGCTTTTACTTGCTGTTCCATAACCTACTTAAGTTATTAATAAATACTAGTGACCCTTAAGAAATACCTACATAACCACTACTTACCTTCCAGGTAGCAATATTATCATTATTGTCTAATTCAAAGGTACCATCTGGCTTTATCACAGGAGTTAAATTATCTTCATTGCATACAAAACTGAAAGGCATATGAATTAAATATAGGTCGATATAATCAAGCTGCAGTCTTTGGAGGGACATTTTTAAAAATCGTTCTACATCTTTTGCTCGATTAGCCATATTTGGCAACTAAAATGTTACTTGTTTAATTGTATTATCCTTTTATACTGTCTACAAATACCTTTGTAGTAATAAACAAATCGTCCCGTTTTCCTTTACCCATTTCGAACCATTTCTTTAAAGCAGTACCAATTGCATCTTCATTATTGTAATTAAATGCTGTATCTATAAAAAGATACTTATGAAATAACATTTATATTTACATAATAAACTATTACCAATATGCCTGTAACCATTTTCTAAAGCTGCTAATACAGCATTTTCAGTTTCTTCTGGCTTTGCCCTCCATGTACCTAAACCTACAATAGGCATTTGCAATTTATTAATTCCACTAATTGTAATACACTCCATTTTTAATGACAGTTTTAACAGGAGATTTTCTTTTGTTATTTGTTTTAACACTGTCGTCGATTAAGGTCTATTAATAAAACTTGGATCAAATATAGCATAAACTTGAAATTATTTTAAGATTTTAGTTCAGTAACTGCAAAACTAGTGACAGTTTATTAAACAAATTTTGTTTAATTCTAGGATAGTATGATATTAAATTAGATTTTGTGAAGTTTTATGGTTAAGTAACAGCATGTTATTGATCCATTGCACATCTGTGTATACATTCAGACAATACATTGTTCATACATGTGATCTTTTAGAGAACATTAAAAGTTCATTTCACTGATCTGTTTGTTTTGGAAGGGGCTGCATTTAACATTATAGTTATATCTTCTAGTTTATGGTTTTTATTTCACTTTATTTCTTTTTAATTTTAATTACAATATCCAATTTTATTTATAAAAAATAAATTATGTAAAGATGTTTTTGCTTAATACTATGTTGTTTGAGAATATTAATTATATTTATTTTAAATCTTATTATTAAAATAGCCGAATAAAGCAAAAATATCATTGAGTTAGGTTAGATTTCGTTACACAAAATATGTCTTAACAAAACTGAACTGGAAAACAGTCATATTCGTAACATTATCTGTAATGGTTCTTTCTTCTTACTTTTTTCCTATTTTTAGGTTGAAACATACACGATATTAATGGGAACTTTTTACACATTAATTATAATTCCAATATAAAGGTCTGTGAAAAAGTTTTCCTGGGCTATAGGTCGTTGGCGCCTTTAAGCTGTATAACATAAGAACGGCTGCCCCTATGTAAAAAATGCACCAGACATTCTCTGTAGAGAATTGTCTTATCTACAACATTCATAATAACAATAATTGACATCCAACCAATAGGAAACAAGATATCTACAAAAAACCAATATTTGTGACTTTTGACCTTGAAAGACTTTTGAAGCGTACACAATACCAATGAGGACTTTCTCCACGTTAATTATAATGCGATGCTAAAGGTCTGTGCAAAATTCCAGCTAGCTTGGAATCTTTTTGCAGTTTTCACCTAATGTTCCTGGGCTACAGATCCGCTTTTGCCAATAAGTTTATCTAGGAAATTATTGCCATGAATACAATTATGAAAATGGCAGGCAACAGTTGTATCCTAGATAAACTTATCTGACGATTGTAAGAGGGCGTTAATCTCGAATGGTGTAGAATTCTAAAATCCATCGTCAGTTCTAGGAAATATTTAACAAGCCAACTACAAAATATGTATGAAAACATTTGACTTGGGTAATATAGGACATTAGGCTGTAATTAGCCATGTGCATTGGGCAAAACACATAAAGAATTTTGAAAATTAAAACAATTGAAATTGTAGAAAATTACTGCTCGAAAATGTTCATTACTGAATTTCATGATTTTTTTCAAAAGTTGTTTAGTTTAAGACTTATATCTTCAAAACACCGTAATATTTTCTCTTGCTGTCACTTGCGTTAAACTCGCAAAAGATGATGCTCAATTGTCATAATAATAATTATACCCTACAATCATGGGTTTCTAGATAGGCTCAACATTAAGAGAGCAGCCCTCCTATAAGAGGATACACAAAGAAGAAATATATCACATTCACAAAGAAGAATTTGGGACTGGATGGTGACTTTTGTAGGGCCTAGGCATATTTGTCTTTACAAGCCTTTCTGTTTGTCAACCACCTGACAAGAGTGGAGTGGTTGTGGTATATTAAGGAAACAAAAGATAGAGGTATGGAATGAGAGGGCAAAACTGCAGTAGGACAAACAGTTGAGAAAAAAATCTATCTAGTTTGTTAGTAAGAAATCAACAGTACCAAAACTTTAAATGCAATATTTTTTTCTACAAACGAATATAGTAGTTTTTCTTAATGTATGCTAATCATTATCATCTTATCATAATTTATATGTAAATTGTCTAAGCCAGGCCTACCACAGGTGTCTACAAGAAAATTATGTTAGCATGCAAAAGATGAATTTTTTTTTTTATTTAATGTGCAATAGATATATTTAATATTACTTACAAACATAACACGTTGAATTAAAAAATTGAAGATTTTGCATGTGGAATACTTCAGCTATCAGGTGATGATTTGTATAAATCATCAATATTTTGTTTTTTAGTACATCACTCCTAGTTATATACTGGGTGAATGGAATCAATCATTCAACATGAAAAGCCATAAGAGCAAATGAGAGGAAATGATATTTTACTTGAGTGGACAAAGGATAATCCATAGCTATATATTTTGAGTGGCAAACATTTTGTTTTTGTGTTTTTAAATCTAAATGACATGTAATAATAAATGAAAGAAAAGAAGTTATAATAAACTGATCAGAAAAGAAAATCAGTCGCCCAGAAAATACTTCGTATTTGTATTTCCACAACACACAGTATGTGTTACTTTATTGACAACTGATCAGTTTAGAGGAAATGTAACTGAAAACCAGAAAAATACAAAGCAACAATGAAAATTTTTTTAATATAAACAAATTATTTAAAGGCATGGCATGAAATATTTATCTACGTACTATGTTGCGTTGTAATCAAATACCTCTTCGTGATATATTTTGATTATGCACTTTTTCACTGAAAGGTTTTACCTGTTGTCAGCATGTATTCGAGAAATATTAATAAATTTAATAAAAAGTGTATTAGCAAAAAGTATCTTTATCTGTTTTATTAGTCGCAGAAAGAGAGTTGCTTCATAATTTGAAAATATACTAAAGTGACCAGTTTTTTTGCCCGTGAGTTTATATTTCAGTTAGTAGAGTATGTACAGCAAACTTTAGGTTGCTTGTATTATAATTACCTCTGCACATACAGAATATTAATAATAAGCATAACAGCCAAGCTTTAATTGACAATGCAGTAGAAATATATTATGCAACACAATCCTTGGTTTATTTAGTGTAAGATAACATGTAATTTGCATCACTACCCAAATATTTGTGATCATTCTGTAGAACAGCCTAGTCATTATACTAAGACCAAAGCAGTAATCTGTAATGGTAAACAACTTAAAATTTTAAAGAGATAATTTTGTCGTCCCATTCATGATGAGTAAAGCTGGGCAAATACATATTTGCACGTTTTTATCTATCAGGCATATATAGAAGCATTTTAGTGTCGTCCAAATAATTATTTTGCATATATGGCATATACAGTGTGTCCACATTTCGATGCTCATTATTGGGATCTCGGAAATTGTAAAAGATACGAAGTCGGTTAAATTAGAAAAGATTTGGCTATTTTGGAGATCAGTTTACTTATGCTTTTGTTTTTTCAAAAAAGTTCACAGCTTACTAGATATTTGCTAAAAACGAAATTATCTTATTTTTTTTAAGTGAAACATCTCATGAACGAGCAAAGATAGAAAAGAACAGCAAAGAGGGTGTTTTAGAGAATTTACTCCGAAACAAAAAAATTATTTTTACAGTCGTCTTTTGTTTTACTTCGGCGGTGGAACATAAATCCAAATTTTTTGAGGTACCTTGTGTCATTCAGAAACGATAGATATCACTAAACCAAACTAATGAAACATTGGCAATATTATAAGACTTTAAAGAGTCTAACCACTTCTATCACCAAAAATGAAAAGAGAGCTTACTTTCTACTTGGACTTAATAATTAAGACAAGCCTATCGACATACCAGATGATCTTAGGATCCCAATATAATCAATGATTACTTTGTTAATGGTATCCCTCAAATTACTAACAATACTCAGTTGACGCCTTCCATTGATGCTTATTCTGATAATACCTACCATCACTTATACTTTAGTTTTACTCCTGTTGATATTGAAACTGTTTCTAAAATCATGCCTAGAATTAAATCTACCGCTGAAGGATGTGATAATATTAATATGTTAAAATTGTGTTGTCTATACATTCTATCATTTACTACTCATTTCATAAATTCTTGTATTGTTGACAATGTGTTCCCAGAATGCTGGAAATATGCAATTATCAGATCTTTGCCTAAAAATAAGCAACCTAGGGAATTTAGAGATTTACATCCAATCAGGTTGTTACTGGTGTTATCTAAGATCTTTGAAAGAGTAATTTAAAACTAACTGAACAACTATACTCCGTTCATGGTGTTTCTGGGTCGTAACAGGCCATGTTTTCATTTTGTTAGGTTGGAAGTGTTTTCTTTTCTTTTTAAAGGTTGTTGTACCTGCGGCTGCATTTGGCGCTGTTGCACGATCAAAAATTTTGCATAAATGTTTAGTACCGATTTGTTTTGTTTTGTTAAAAAGAAATTAAGTTTTCCTTATATTTACAGAGTTACAAAAAAAAGACAGCAGTGTGAAGTTAAACTGTCAAAAAATCATAACCTTAAAGCACATTAAGTGTCAATAAGATTTTACAAGCCAAGTTAACAGATAAACAGCTCGGCTTACAATACTCAAACTGTCATTCTTCCATAGCCATATACGACCCAGAAACATCGTGCCTGCTGTATATCAATTTAAACAATTTTTTGCTCTCGTTTCAGTCTAGTTTTAGATCGGGATATAGTTGCAATACGTGACATTCTTCTTTGTCACTCATTCCCTACTTTTAACAGGGAAGAAGTAGTGGCTGAAGTAAACCCAGACCTGCAGCATACAACAAAAACATCTGCTGCAATGTTATCATGCATTTAATATTTCCATTAATAATATTAAAATACTGTTCGTTAATAAAGCTAAAAGCCTGGACATAATATTAGATAATACTTTTAGATATAGTGATCAAATTGCAAAATATATTTGTCAAGCTTATCAAAATTTAAAAAAGTTTCCACATAGATTTTATCTTAGGTGTGATTATTAAGAAAAATCTCTGTGAAGCATTTGTGTTGTCTCACTTTAATTATTGTTCACCAATTTATCATTCTGCTGTTGATGTATCAACAACACAATGTATTCAAGAAAATCTAAAATGCATGCTTGAGATTTGTACATGGTATCAGAAAGTACCAACATATTTCTCATAAAATCTTAGAATATTGCAGGCTCAATGTTTGTTTCATAAGATCATGTTAAATAAAATCACCTCCATATTACATAACTAAGCTATTTGAGCAATCATTTCCATATCAGATATATTCCTCATACAATAAATTACCAAAAAGTTTTAAGATATGCAGATTAAGTTCATTTAAAATTAAACTACATGCATTGTTGCTTCAAAATCAGTAAGTATGTACATATGTACTATATTAGTTCATCTTTTAGTTACCTTCAAGATGTATATTAAACATCAACTTGACCGTTATTATTTACTTGTGTGCAAGTGTAAGTATAGGATAGCAATAGCAACAATACCTTAGTATTTAAATTGTACTATGTCGACATCATAGATTATTGTTTTAAATTTAGTTTCTTTGTAAATTACAAGAGGTGATATTACTTTTTTTTAATGTTAAATACATTCTAAAGTTTAGATGGAAGAACGGGAGTAGGGCACGTTCCCAAAACTGATTCTCACCTTGTGATTAAGTTCCATGTATTTATAATATTGCATAATTATTATAGCTATGATACAGTTTTGCTGGATCTTAATAAAGATTATTATTACTATCAAGTTTTGTATAATATACCAATGATTTGATTTAATTCAAACGATAGTAGTATACAAATAGAAATTGTTATTAGAAAATCCATAACTAATTAGGTTTTTTATTTTTTCCTTTGAAAGTGACTGCCAGACATACAACAATAACTTTTTTTTTTAATTACACACATTCCAAAAAAAAACAAAAAACCACCAGTCCTAGATGTTATAGCGTTGTCAAGATTTTTACTGTTATCAATCTAGTCCTGTTGTTTTCTACTTCGCTTTTCTTTTATGATGGAGAGCCAGATGATATCGTATGTGGCATTAAGAAAACAAAACTTTAAAGAGTTACCTTCTTACATCATCTAGAATGCTTTGCTGTTTCTGGAATTCTGAGAAGCAGGTGGTTTCCTGTTTGTTTCACTTGCTCCTAATGTCAGTTCTTAAAACTGAAATAACGTACCAAAATAAAACATTGCCTGAGATTTGTATCAAACAAGTTTAAAAGAAAATCAGAATTTTTAGGTTACCTAAATGCCTTTGTTAGAAATGCAAATAATATACTTTTTACGTGTTTTCGTTAAAAGATCATTCTAGCATTTGATTGCACATACAAGATCATCTTAAAAATAGTAGGACACTCTTTATTATGACCAACTTATTCTTTATGTGATGATTTTAATTTCTGCTTTCTTTTAATTTTAATCAAAATTATATTACAGAAAAGTACTGGTAACAAATAAAACAAATGATTTTAGCAGATTTACCTACTAATTGGGTATTATTCTTTTTTATCTACTAATAATGTTGAAAATTAATATGCATGTTTTCTAAATAAAGTAGGTTTAAGTGTGACTCATTTAGGATACATTTTGAAACCAGGAATTTTCCATCATTATTGCTTACATTTCACCTTTTACTGTTATAAAAAATTATTGACTACGTAATTATTAACTCTATTAGCATAAGAATTTGTTTTTACTAAAGACATTAGAAAATAATTACCCTGCAAGTCCATTAACTTCAAATTAGGCTGCCAAGAAAAAAATATGCCTTTACAAAATTGAAACAGGAACTAGAAATCTAAAAATACTATGTATTTTGAAGCAGCTTTAAAAATTGTGTAAAGAAAAATAAAATATTTTTACAGTATATTAATCCACTATTCAAATTAAAATATATCACTGCAATTTGAAAATTTTTATCTCTTTTCTTTTTAAGAATTTAGTAAATAAATATTAGTCAACCTTCATATTATTTAACAATGGCAATGACTAATGCTTAGGTATTCTCAATTATAAATTATTTTTACAATGAAAATTAAATGTGGGCAAAATACTGTTATTTTAAGCTTGAGGCATTTTCAAGATTTTCTTATTTCTGCACAATATGAAAACTTACAAGCATTAATAAGTGTTGGTTACATTTTGTGTAGAATTCTCACTAGCATTATCAATGAGAGTTTACTGAATTGTACTAATTATTATAAGACACTTTATTTAATATTTAAGATAAACAGATGTTTTGCTATCTTATTTCTTCAACAAAACCTGAAAGTTACAGAAAACTATGTCATGAATAATGTTTTTATCATTATTAAAAAATCAACAAGACAAATGAACAAAGATATATTTCCCAGACCCAAACTTTTATTAACAACTAGCATATACATAATTTTGTTACAAAATCATTTTACAAGATCTCCTGTCCATTCACGGCAGAAATGCCTGCTGTCCATTTTCACGTTCAATGCCAGTTGCTCAAATGAACAATTAAAATATGACAGTAATGTGTACAGACACAACTAGAGTCGTGGAGGCGCTTTTTTATTATCTTCTTCACTTATAACTGTTGTTACAGTAATGCATTAATAGATAGCCTATCTTACCTACTGCAATAATAACTCTACAGTAAAATTCTCCATTGTCATAGTTTGCTGGTGTCTCACTAAATCCTACTACAACAGTCTTAGACACAAGCAAACTCGGTTAAAGTATCCAATCATTCCAAATACGCTCATTCAATAATAATGATACAGTCAGTAAGTTGTTATCTAAATTAATCAATCAGCTTACTGACTATTTCACACAATAATATACACAATTTATTACTTTTATTAGTCCATCTGATATAAAACATTGTGATTTATGTTACACATACTTGCTGCAACTTTAATCTATTGATTTACAAATGTTATACTTTGATAAAACAGATGTTACTCATTTAATTATAAAATAACACATAATTCGGCAACAATGTTTGTGTAACATGAATTTTAGTAGCACGTTGGTTCACTGCGTTGGGTATTTTTGCACGGAGGCATACATCAACGACGCGTTTGGCTGCTGCCCTTGTTGTGGCATCACACAGTACTGCTGGTTACTACCTGGATATTGATATTGATATGGATAGTATCCCTGGGCATATCCCTGTGGATACCAATATCCCATACTTTGTCCATAACCATACGAATATTGTTGTGCTGCTTGAGCAGGAGCAGCAGGCATCCCTTGACCCATAGCATTTGCATCTCCACCAGCACCTCCATTCTCTTTACCCCAAAAACATTTTACCATCTGACCTATTATTTCTGTATTATGAATGCTTTCGATAGCGTGCGTAGCAGATTCTTTAGTAGAAAAACGGATGAAAGCATAACCCTTATCTTTAAAAACACGTATATCTTGAATTACTCCAAATGGGGAAAATGTTTTATGCATCAGCTCTTCTGTAAGGCCGCTTGTGAATCCCCCGCAATATACTGTACAATTTGTTGGCGAACTTTGATTGTATACCTCTTCAAACGTCGGTTGCTTCCCTCGTTGTGCATTTTTGTCCGTCCGAGGGGGTGGTGGTTTTCGAGTGGACCAGTTCGTACGAATTGAACGCGAACCTAGCCACTGACCGTTCATTGCTTGTATAGCATTCTCAGCATCTGCCTTTTTAACAAACGAAACAAAAGCATAACCTTTGGATTTTAAAGTTTGTGGATCTCGAACTATTCGGCAATTAGATATTTCCCCAAAAGGTGCAAAGGCCTCTCTTAGAGTTTCAGTTTCGATTTCGGGAGATAAATCGCCCACAAATATGTGATGATGATTGGAAGTGTCTGTTTTGGGTTGGTTGCCAGGACTGGTAGCCCAATTTACTTTCATCTCCTTGTCTAGAAACACACGTTTATTCATTGCCGCCAGGGCGGTTGACGCCGACTGGTGGTTTGTGAATTCCACGAATGCATAAGGATCATTTCCCGGCTCTCGAATTATCTTTACTCCTTTGACAGGGCCTATTTGTGAAAAGAGAGTACACAGCAAATCTTCTGATACTGAGACATCCAAATTGCCTACATATAAAGTCTTTGGGTAACTTTCGTCCGACATTGTGTAGTCGGCACTCGATTAAACTTCACAATTATACAATAGAGTTCTTATTATTGCACATAAATAATAGTACTTTAACAAATAACAATCTGACGCGTTCACAAAATTGGCAGATCAACACGAATCCACATATGATGGCACTACTGCAACCAACTGCTGTTCTTTCTAGTGATTTTTATTTATTTCATCATTACCAACATCAAATCTTTCTTTTTCCCCAAAATATTACGTTAAAGAGTTTAAGGTTATGTTTTTTAAATAAGTTGAATTTCGATATTTCTTCTTTTATTAATACAACTTAAAGCGATGAAGCCTTGAATTGGAAGTCGGCTATAAATCTATGTAGATTAAAAATGTCAAACGAAGATCCTATAGAAACACGCCAGGAGAATGAAATAGAAGCGTTAAAGGCAAGTTTCAATATTGTAGCCACATAGTCAAATAATCTACAATATATTCAATTAATAGGCGATTTTTGGAGACGATTTGCGAGATTTACGTGGAAAGACTGCATGGAACCTATGGAAACCTCTGAACTTATCGATTACGCTAACACCCCAGCAGGGAGGTTCTGGATTACAAGAAGTACATGCAAAAGTAGACTTACATATTATTTGTTCGAAAAACTATCCAAACCAGTATGGAACTGAATTATTTTCTGTTATGTAAAAAAATAATTCTGTATACTTATTCAGGGTTCCACAAATCTCATTGGAAAATGGTAGAGGATTATCCACAAATATTTTGCAAGAATTACATTCTGAACTCAAACAGAAAGCAAAAGAATTAGTTGGAGAAGTTATGATCTTTGAACTTGCACAATACACGCAATCGTTCTTATATCAACATAATAAACCTGGCTTTAAAAGTTTCTATGAAGAAATGTTGACAAGACAAAAAGAGCTTCAACAGCAACTTAAACAGGCACAACAAGAAGAGAAAGATAGAGAAGTTAATAATGAAATTTTGAAAACTTTGCAAAAGTATATATAATTAC
The DNA here is from genome assembly GCA_011009095.1 of Ignelater luminosus. Lineage (NCBI taxonomy): Eukaryota > Metazoa > Arthropoda > Insecta > Coleoptera > Elateridae > Ignelater > Ignelater luminosus. The sequence goes on from VTPC01002113.1 coordinate 72,373, forward strand.
TTTGAATGTTTTAGCGTCAAGAAATATTAAATGAAATACAGCAGAGGCAAGAAATTTTAAAGTCGGAATCAAAGCTTAGAAGAGAACGTTTTAATACGGAAAATTCTGATGATAGTCATTCCAGTAAACGGAATTTTAGTTCTAATAGGTAGTTTTCACATTTTACACATATGATAATACAAAAGCATTTATAATTTTTAGGAAATACAATAACAGTTATAATTCTGCAGAATGTGAAGAACAGGATGATTGTACATGTTCATGTAAAGGAACACAAATCATAGAATTTACAAATAATGGAGTAAGAGAAATTCAGAGGGGTCGTTGCATAAGTAAATAAAATTTGTGAAATTCTTGAATTTATATTTAGAAATATATTTTGTGTGGTGTAGGGCCATTAAAGTGCTTGACAATAAACAAGTATTCACTATTGAGATTACCTATGTAATCTTATCATTAAACAGATTTCTTTAAAAGCTTTATGAATACACTGTATTTTAATACTAAACTAAACTGGCATAAATCAATAGTAGTGGTATGTACATACAAAGAATGTAATTTGCAGGTCATTCACATGATGGATCCGTTGTACATTATAATGGCCTAGATATCGAAACAGGAGAATTATTTACAGTAGGAGAATGGACAATTAATATAAAGAATCATGATACCACACAGGTACAAAGGCAAATCTCAAGCATAGAGCAAGAAATGAACTACCTTGTAAAATTAAAACATCAGAATTTGGCTCATTACGTAAATGTGAAGCATCAGTTTGATAGTTGTGAAGATAAATTTGTAGTTTATATCTTACAAGAATTCGTAGTAGGCAAGTGCCATGTTAGATGCTTTTTCTGTCATACAATTCTAAACCTATTCATTTTTGTTATTAGGTTTAAATTGCTCTTCTTTCCTAAATGAAAGTTTCCCTGTAGATACAGATATGCTAAGACATATCTCAAGAGGAATATTAAGTGCATTGGAATTCTTACATCGGAACAATGTAGTTCATAAAGATATCATTGAATTGTGCGTTTATATCAACTGTAATGGTAATTAGCTCTCAATAACTAAATAGGGTTTTTTCTATAGAGTTCAACCTTTTAGGTGTAGTTAAGTTAGCCAGTTACAGTATTCATAAACGATTATCAGACTTGCTGTCTCAGTGCCATGTTCTTAGTAGCTACAATAAGAAGACTGACATTTATAGATTTGGAATGTTAATGTTGGCATTTATAAAAGGATCTACTACTTCTGAAGATAATGTAGAAATTCCTTTGAGTGTTCCTGCAGATTTTTATGACTTTTTATCAAAGTAACTATTCAAAATAGTGTTTATGAAACTCTAACTAAAATGTATTTTTAGATGTTTGGCTAAAGAGGAGAAAGAACGTTTCACTGCAGTTCAGTTATTAAATCACCCATTTGTTCGTGTACCTTTAGAACGATTATCTCCACAACGTCATGTAGATGAGATTACTAATGTTCAAAACATATCACCAGAGCCAACTGTTACTGATCTTAAAACATTAGCACAATCTAATTCAATGGGCCAGTCACGAGTACAAAGCGAATTTGAAGTTATGCAATGGATAGGGAAAGGCGCTTTTGGTGATGTTCTGAAGGTTTGCCGTATTCTTCAGAGGTTCAATTAGATTTAATACACAAAGTATTTTATATTAGGTCAGAAATAAACTAGATGGTGGTCATTATGCTATTAAAAGGATAGAATTAAATCCAAAGAACAAACAATTAAACAGAAAAATTACCAGAGAAGTTAAATTGTTATCAAAACTCAACCATGAAAATGTGGTCAGATACTACAATGCATGGATAGAAAGTGCAATAATAGAAAATGATGATACGGATTCATCAAAAACAGATTCTTCCAATATCATCCCTAATATGCCAAGAGTAATTCAGCAGAAAGAGGTGAGACTAAGAAGTTTTGTACATTTTACATTATTTTTAATATGTTGCTTCTTTTAAAGTTAACTCTCAACAATGATATAGAATTGTTAGCACCACCCATAAAAGATGTCGAATGGTCAATTAGTTATGATAGTAAATCCAAACCAGGAACAGTAAATGATAGTTCTTCAGAAGATGAGTCAAGTGATGATGATGAAGATGGAGAATGGGGTATTATGTAATTATGAATCTAAATATAATAATAATAATAATTTACTTTAATATTTATAATTTTTGTAGGTTAAATGTAGATTCGTCAGATTCGGATAGTATAGAATTTGAAAGGGATGATTCTACAACGGCTGCTTCTGAAACTTCAAATGATATGACACCAACAGCAAATGAACCAGAAAAGCCTGTGTCCCCTTTAAATCGTAGTAGAGAAATACAATTTTTATATATTCAAATGGAATTCTGTGAGAAGAGTACTTTACGAACAGCAATAGATGCTGGCCTTCATACAGATGTGAATCGAATTTGGAGGTTATTTAGAGAAATTGTTGAAGGTAAATAATATTTGGTGTGCTGGTTGTCCCATATAGCATCGGACGTCCATTGTCATCCAGATTTCGTCCCGATGTCCATGGACGTAAATTGGACATCCACTGGACATCTGTGTTTGGACGACCGTTGGTGGACGTCAACTGGACATCCATTTGTCATCCAAAAGGGTATAAATTATGCCCAAAGGTCGTCCAGATTATGTCCAAATATCGTCCGAATTATGTATATTCAAAAATCGTCTGAATTATGTCCAAGAATTGTCCGAATTATGTCCAAATTACGCACAAAAAAATGTACAAATTACGTCCAGTAACCGACGTCCGTAGGATGTCCAAAGTTGTGACAAATGGACGTCCACTGGACATCCATCCGTCGAAATTTGGACTTCCAATGGACATCCATAGGATGTCCGTGTGCTATATGGGGTAATCAGAGTCAGTTGATGTGAGACAAAGTACCGACACCAAACAAAAGACGATCGCAAATTAACAATTTTCCCCCCTCTAGAGGCTTTGTTATTCCACGTTAAATTTAACAAGCTTAAATGTCAATTTATAGATTTGAGGTTATTCATATTTAAATTTTAGATAAAAGTAATTATATATGCCTTGTTGTTGTGTATTATTTATGATTCTTTGCAAAGTTTGTATGAGCATGAGTATTTTCTATTTCTTAGATGTCATTTCACCACTTTCAAAATTATTTTTTATAAATTGCTGTAAAAAAGATTTTGTAGGCTTGCATAACCGTTTTTTGAATAAGCTGGGTTATATAATAACTCTGTCATGTAATTTGTATCAGCAGATCAGAAATAAAGAGTTAAGTCTCCAAAAATGGCTTCAATATGCAACAGCAAGGCATTTTTAAAATTATTTTCCCAAAAATGTAAATTTTAATAACCTCAGACTTATAAACTGACATTCAAACTTGTCAAATTTGATATAGAATAACGCCTCTAATGGAGAAAAAATTGTTATTAAGAGCATTATCCAGGGCACTTGAACTTAGTTCAAATATTTCTCAGTTATTTCTGAATATTTTTTAATGGGGTTTTCGTGAAAAGCTTTGTCGTTATTAGTAAAGTGGCAGCCTTTGTTTAAAAATTATGATTATGTTTATTTAAAATAAATTAAAAATCACTTTTTAGAAAAATAAACTAAGTCCACCATTCATTTTAAAATGCAACGGAAATCTGTGAAAGAATCATAGAATACAAACTTATTTAAAATAAGAATTACAACTAAAAAATTATCAGATTGTATAGTGGCACCAGTGATTGTAAAAAAAAAGCTTACAACTCAAGTTTGACAACCATGTCTTTCTACTTGTGGTAGTTATTTCTAGTAACTGCTCCTTCTTTTGCCTCGAGCAAGTAAATGTGCCTAATCCTAAATGCACTGCCATAAATTATCTGTAGTTTGTATAATTACAATAGAAAGTAACAGGAATGCCCTAATTTCTAAGTATTTTGTAGTCACCTGAGTTCAAGACGGACAACAAAAAAAGTTTAAAATTTTACTGCAGAACTGATTTTCCCTACATTTACATCTAATCGTGTAGGTAACGTAGGGTTGAAATAAGTGTGTTGTTAATTAGTAGTGTTTTGTTTTTGTTGGTAGTATGTGTAAATGCTTGAATCATCCCTAATGATAAGTCTTTGAAGCACAAGTTCTTTTAGTTTTTAATGTTCGTTTTATTTCATTAACTTTTTTATTAGACTTTCTTATAAATTTTAGGACCTTATAGTACTTATTGGATTACTTCCCTTTTAGGGTACTACCATAATTTACATTGACTTTTTATGTAGTGTTTTGTATTTTTATTTTTAGTGATAACATAAGTTAATTCAGTTTCATATACAGACAATTTTCAATTACAATTTTGTTTGGCCAATGAGCATTTCTTTATAGTCCGTTTTATATAAATTAATGAATATTTTTTTAATTCCTTTTGTATTTTACAATGGGAAAAATTAAACACAGTGAAAGAAAGGCATATCTGTCCTGGAAACGCAGAGTATTAAAAAAATTGCCAACGCAAGTGCTTTGGCGAGAAAACCGAATATGTAAGTATTCGAGTCTTTATGTCATAATTTATGTTTATATTAATGCTAATGCTTAGTATTATTTGTATGATAGTTAGATATTGAAAAGTAGTTTCATTCTCAGCGACTGTAATAAAGAAAATCAAAATCCAAATAACCAGACCAAGGTTATAGCATTGAAAAATGATGTTGAAGTGGAGAATATCATAGGACTATATACAAAGCTGTGGTCAACAAAAGTCCCCCAGCCAATATGAAAAAATATATAGAAAAGATAAACTAAGACGAGTATATTATCAAAAAGCACAATTAAAAAGGAGGCAATTGTTTCCAAAAAAAGCAAAAGCAAGTTGCCTTATCTGATGAAGATTATGGTTCAGAAGCTTCCACCGACCTGGATATGTCCCTAGAACAGTATGAGTCTAAAACGGAATACTTTCTACAATGGCCGAAGAACAAATTCGCTATTAAGAGAAGCAAACAAGGGGACAATCAGGCAATCCTTTATGGAAACAAGAGCACAGTTTGCGACTAACTGCCTTGAATTTTGGGAACGTTTACAAAAAAACAGAAAACAGAAAAAACAAGTTACCAAAATTTAGTAAAAAACTTGTTGTATTCAAGATTTATGGGCAAAGAGAACACCAAATATGGCAGTGAAAAAGATCCTTTTGCAATACGTGAATTTGTAAATGCCTTTAATGTAAAAGTGCAACCTTGTGGCTTATTTGTAGATTCACAGTGCCCTATTTTAGCAGCCAGTCTAGATGGCTTGGTTGGAGATGAGGCAATCATCGAAGTGAAATGCCCTGCAAAAGCGGAAAATGATACTCCAACAGAAGCTATGAGACAAAAACAAATAAATTTTGCAACCCTGGATGAGAAGGATGGGCTTCTTTTAAAGTTATGCCATAATTATTACTTCCAAGTTCAAGGGCACTTCTATATTACAGGGAAGGACTATTATTATTTTATTGTATGGATGCCTTTGGGAAAGCTTGTCCAAAAGGTATGATATTGATCTACACAACTGATGCGTTGAAGGAATATGCAATAAATGTTTCCAGATTTAAAGAGATGACGCATTTTGGAAGGACAGGATAGAGAGTAAATTAAAAACCTTTTACTACAAGTGCCTGCTACCTGAAGTTATTGACCCTAGACATCTAAGAAGTTTGAGCATGCCAAATCCACCATGTAATGATTAAAGAGAGGATTTTAGGCTTTTTGAGATATGTCTATGTGATATATAGAAATTATGCACCACTATTTATGCACTATAGTACTCTAAAATTATATAATACAAAAACAGAACTTGCTTCCAAGCAATGACATCATCGTTAATTTTTTTAAATGAAAAATTTTTTTCGAGATTTTTAATAGATGCTGTTAGTTTTTAAACGATGGTTTAAAAAGCCAATCTATCTCCCTTTTAATTATTGATCCTTATTATTTTTGTTTATTTCAAATATACCTACCTTATTTGACGAGTTATTATTTATGATGAAACTAACTGGAACATAAAGAATCCAAATACTTTGACAAGCTGCCATTTTGTTTTGGAAGGATAAAATTTTCTGAAACTTATGTCATTATAACATACTCAGTGAAAGTTTCAAAATTAAGTATCATGCAAGTACCTTTTGTACTTTAATGTCTTTTAAATGGTTTCCGGTCAAAATTTTGAAATTTGAAACAGGAATTTTTTGCTTATAATGTTTCTGATAAAAAAGAAGACCGACCTGGTCGAGCATCTTTAAAAAAAATTACACTATAATAGTAGTTTGTGTAACAAGTGTAAAAGTGGTTATTTATTGCATGCGACGTGAAACACACATCAAGTGCAATAAAATTATTTGCATGCATGGCAAACACTATTTTTCTAAGATTGTTTAAAAAATGTCCTCTGTTGCTGTTTTAATTCAGTAATAGCTGTGCTGACATTTAATTTCCATATTATACATCTAAGATAGCATGTGTTTTGTTTTCATTATTCATAATTAGGCATGTTGTGGCCATCTAATAAATGTCATAATTTGAACTGACAAATTGAACTTTAAATTGTGGTAGAACATAAATTCTTTATTGTAAAAACTTATTTTAGAAATGATAGAAAGATAGATGACGAAGTGGTTTTATTCTATTTAACATGTGTTTGAAGAATTTTGACGTAAGTTCTCGGATTTATGTAATAATAAAGTACAATCTATTTTAATTCAATACTACAATATTAAAAAATGCCATGTCGTTTTTTCCATGGCTAACTTGAGTACAAATTTTTTCAATCATCTGTTACTAATTACAAATAGCAATGGTCTCATAAAAACATGTAAAAACTTAAAAACAAATAGCCTTAGTAATTACAATGTCTAAAACATAGAAGAAAAGAGAAGAATATAAAAATGTTAAAAGATTGTTGTAGTTATATTACTGTTATATTAGTTGTTACTAACCTTTGTTATATTTAATATATTTATAATTATTGTTATGTTTATATATGATATAAAATCTTTTTGGTGCATTGCACGTGCTTTAGAAAACCAATTCAGTATTCAAGTATTCTAATTAATAAGTAATTAGTCTGATAATATTATACAATTTAATACGTAGGTTTGAAGAATTTATATTCTTTTATTTTTTGTTTGAACCCTTAGTTATAAATAAAAAATGAAACAAAAAATCACTAATTACTTTCTTATTAGCATAATTGCTTTATTATAAAATCACAATAAAAAATATTTTGTTATTATATTAAATAACCAATTTTTACATAAGCCGATTAATGATTAAAAAATAAACGTGGTCTTTTGTGCTTTCATGGGTTATAACATGTATAAAGATATTTTATGGCAGTAAAAAATTACATAAAATAAACTTGCTCTCGAATACAAATATAATATCTAGATATGTACGTATGTATATTGTATACTAAAAAATCATTCAATAATTATTTTAAAGTATTAGAAAAAAAAATGAAGAAAGACAAATGAACAATTATTAATAAATGGTGAATGTTATTGCCTGTAAATATATTCGACGGGATCTAAAAGACCCAACACCACATATTTTTTAACACTGTTGTCAAACTCTAGGCAAATAAAAATTGGTATGATTTCTAACGTTATACATAGTGTATACGACACTGCTACATGTTAGAATTCTAGAAAGAAAAGCACACCAACAGTTTGTGCTAAATTCTAACGCAGTAGTGTGAATGTGGGTGGAAGCGGGGACACTTAGTGGATAAGCGGAGTTGGTCAGGTAGTGAATAATGCTCTTAAGCTCAATTTGCGATCATTTTTTGTTTGGTGTCGGTACATTATCTAACATCAACTGGCTTTGGTTGTAATTGTATAATAAATTATTTTATACACAATCAACTTGTAATTGGATTTTTATCCACACTTATGAACCGTTTTAACTAACATTTTATCCACTAGTGGAATAAAGTTCGTTTACTCCACTGTTACTAAAATGGAAGAATAATTAATACAGATCATTTAAATTTATTGCATAATTACTTACTGACATTAACATTTATATTTAAAGGGGAACACAACACAAAAAACAAATTTGTCTCAAAATGAAGTTTTCAGGTAATTATATTGGTGTGCAATTTCTCGGAAGTTTATCTGATAGGATAAGGAAGTTATGACCAATAATTGATATGTGTGTGACGTCAAACTGCCAGGTGACCCTGGCGAACGCTCGAGTTTTATATGCATTGCGTTCGCATTCAGTGATGCTTTTACAAGCAGTTTTTTATCAGATTTTAAATTTAATTTTAAAATGCCTAGTTGTAGTGCATACAGCTGTGTTTTTCTGTTTTTACTTATTTTAATCTTGTAACTACCCCTAAGCTGGTAAACCACTGCTCACCTTTTTAAATCCAACATAACTCCCGTTTTCTTCGGGAAAACATTGTCTAATTTTATTTACTGCGCATGATGGTATTACAATGCGATTATACCTTCCAATTGTTGTCCATGCATTTATCCACGCAATAAATTGTTTATATGCTATATAGCGCCAGGTTTTATTTAAAACACTTTCTGCAGTTAGCAATTGCTTCTAAAAACGACTTTTTGATTTTAAAGCAAGATTATGTTTAGCCAACTGCAGTACATCCTTATCTAAAATCAATTTTGAATATTGTGGACACTCGGTAACAACAAAAATTGTCAGTTTTAACTTTTTCCACGCATTTCTTTTCACTACGACACACGCTTTCCTCATCAGTCAACATCTCTTTACAGTTTTCACATTTACACCAACTAATTTGTCCTGCTCTTGTCATCACTTACTTCCTCAAAATTCTCACGAGTAGGTTTAAACTGGTAAGGTCTAATAGGTACTGGATTCATTTTAAAAAACTACAATCTAAATGAACGACTTTAACTTCCACACTTTATTAAATTTACGAAGGTTTAGAATTTAAAAACAAAAATTTAAAATATGAATATTTCATCCCGATGTATTTATGGTAAAAATCTCAAATACCTACTGAAAGAATCAGCGTAATATAACGGGATTGGTATGTATTTTTTCGCAACATGTAATTTGATCTAAGAGTGTAATAAATCGGTTCCTGTAATAATGCCGCACATAGCCACAACACAGCCGCTTGGCTGTTTGACGTCACACTCAAATCTTTAAACAGCAATATTTACATAACTATTCCGAGTATCAAAACGGGATTTAGACCATTCGAATTCCATTTCAATGACCTACAAAAATATGTTAAAAAATAAATTATGATTTTTGTGTTGTGATCCCCTTTAAAGTAACACACTGATCCTAGTTTGTTATTTTGACTTCGTTGTCATTGCATTTTTTTCTCGACATTTCTGGAAATCATAACATCTGGCACAGTTTTTGTGATTGTGGATAAAAAGTTGTATTGCATTCCTGTTTGTAAGAAAATTAAACGCTCGAACTGTGTTCTCGTGTTTAAACATTCTTGCATGGATAAAACACTGTCTAAAACACTCTTACAATAAATAACTATTATGTTGTAGGATTGGCTCACATACATCAGCAAGGTATGATTCATAGGGATTTAAAACCTGTGAATATATTTTTGGATCTAAATGATCATGTAAAAATTGGTGATTTTGGACTAGCTACAACTAATATATTGAACAAACCTGGAGAACTTCATAATACCCTAAGAAATATGCAAGGTAGAATTTCTTTTTCAATATTGAAACCTAATTTTGTATTTTCTTTTAATTACAATGGAAAACCTCAAGTACTCCATTGTATTTAAAATAAGAATTCTATTGTTTTGTCAGATAACGAGAAAGAGAGTTGGTCACATGGTGGTGCTGCTGGTGATGGTAGTTTAACAGGTCAAGTTGGAACAGCATTGTACACAGCACCTGAACTTAGTAGCACATCAAAAACAATTTATAATCAGAAAGTTGATATTTACAGTTTAGGTAAGACTCATATTAAAATTTTCACTATTATTTATAATATTCTTTCATTGTAGGAATTATTCTTTTTGAAATGTGCTATACACCATTAGATACACAAATGGAAAGAATGAAAGTATTAACTGGGCTTCGTGTACAAGAAATAATGTTTCCCTCAAATTTTAAAGAGAAAGGTTATCACAAACAAGAGACCCTTATAAGGTTTGTTATTATAATAATTGTTGTCATTATTTATTCAATCGAAAATTATGATAATCTAGATGGCTTTTAAACCATGATGTATCAAAACGTCCTACATCACAAGAATTATTACAATCAGAACTTGTTCCACCACCTGTTTTAGAAGAAGAGAAATTGAGAGAAATGTTTCGACACACATTGAATAATCCACAATTCAAGGCTTATAAATATTTAGTTGCATCTTGCTTTCAACAGCCTGTAACTATTGCACAAGATATTACTTATGACGATTCAAGTTTAACGGCTCCAAATTTTAATAAATCTTTACCAGTCTTTCATTACGTCAAACAAACAGTTACAAATGTTAGTATGTACTTTTATAATAAAAAAGATGTTTATGCTTAAGATTCTGAAATTGGTTCTAGATTTTTAAATTACATGGAGGGCAAAACTTGTCGACTCCACTTCTCATGCCTAAAAGCAAATATTATGAAGGAAATGATTCATGTGTTAAATTAATGACGCATTCTGGAAGCATCGTTTCGTTACCGCATGACTTGAGGTATTTTTAAATGTAAAATGTCACGAATGATTCTAGAAACTATCTTTTAGGGTGCCATTTGCTAGGTATGTTGCATGGAATAGTATTACATTATTAAGGAGATATTCGATAGAAAGAGTATATAGAGAAAAGAAGAGGTTTGGTGAACATCCGAAGGAATTATACGAATGTGCCTTTGATATAGTAACACCTAATACAGGTAAGTTTATTCAATATAATATAAATTTCCCAAGAAGATAGTTGTGTCTCAAATTTATTTTTAATCAAAGACAACATGCACCTGCTTGAAACGTTGAAGAAAGAGGAATATATTTAACCACCATCGTTCCATTCACATGGAGGGTGTGTGACAAGGACATTAGAAACAATAAACATGATAACAATTAAATCTGTTTCAATTATTTTGTTTCAAAAACATCAAACTGCGATTGAATTTCCAATTCTTCTTTAGTTTAGCTGTATTATTATTAATACCAGCGGTATTTATCTTCATGAATGACAAAAACATTTAAGACTGAAAATTAGTAAATAATTTTAAGGTGAATTCATATACTTTTTTGTAGAAACCATGCTCCATTATTAACTCTAAATTCAATACAGAAGGTACGATTTATTTAGATAAAATGTATCAGATACACTGTTCAGGGTGCTATGTAAATGGTGCATAATAAGACTACAGCATGATTCCTTGGTGAAATCTAAGCAAAAACTCAAGTATAACAAAATACCCTCCATGGCTTTGTTTTCAAGTTAAAGCAATTTAAACTTGGAAATTCTACCAAATAAAAACTCCCAGAAAAATTTTAACTTTCTTCTCGATCAGAAAAATCTATTGCAGAATATATTTGAGCTAATACCATTATTAGAACGTCAAATCAATTTTAGCACAAAGTATTTTTTAAAATGTGGCAGCATCTAGCATGCTATTACTGGGTAACTAATAAGTATATTCTGTTCACAATGTTTCTGGGTTGCATATAGCCGTGGCAGAATGACAGTTTGAATATTGTAAACTGGGCTGTTTATCTATTAACTCGACTTGTAAAATCTTATTGACGCTTAATGTACTTTAAGGTTATGATTTTATGACAGTTTGACCTCAAGATGTTGCTTTCTTTTTGTAAATCTAAATTGATTATACTAAAAGATTGGTTTGCGAAAATTAATTCCCATTTCCTGTAAACTACTGAAATTAAATGTTCAAACTTTTTACTTTCATGGATAGACAGTGATAATCTGTTTATACTAGAAAACTCTTCCAATTATACAGAGTGTTAAATGGGAGATGGCCTGCATTGGGATTTTTTAAACCGTAAGAGATACAAGGTTGGTTAACAGTTGCCAAACTGGACCGATTTCTCATAGCCTACCAGATATTAAGAAAAAACTGATTCTTTCCAAAATCTTAAAATCAGTTTATTTTGAAGATTCCTCATGTTTTTTCCAGTCAGCCAAAATAAACTTTTTGCAGTGATCACAGAGATCTTGCCACATGTCTGAAGAACATTTTGAAAGAGACTCGAGACATAAATTGAATTCTGGACACGATTTTTAGAAGGCGTTTGAGACTTTATGTATTTGTTGTAATAAGACTTCCAATACCTCCATTTATTTTAATAGGATTATTCTGACAATGGTACGGACTTCATATCCTTCTCTTTCAGCAGTTCATCAATTATGTATGTCATTTTGTTGTCTGATCAAAAAGGTTTTATTAAATCCCATAATTGCTTTTTGGAAGATTTTGAGTCACATTTGACACTGTAGTTAGTCGACCATTCCTGCATTTGGTTTTTTCTTGGAAAAGTTAGAGGTTTGAGCAATTGCCAACCACACTTTCTCCCAAGCTTATCCAAAACAGGAATGAGTTGGTTAACCACCCGATTTTGAAGAATATCCCCAGTCATATTTGCTTGATAATCCTGATTGTTATTTTGAGAATCTAAGAAAATCACAACCTTCCTCAGAACCCACCCTTATATCCCGCATGCAAAATAGTGAAACGTTTTCTCTTCATTTTTAAATTTAGCTGGGTTACTTTTAACATTCGAATTATGTATCCATCATCGAATGATGAATCCATTTTGATAGATCCATGTTCCATCTAGGTGCATGAATTGGATATTTTTATGGGAATTTAGATACTGTAAAAATCTAAGAAACATAATTTTGAATGTAACAATTTTTTGTTGTCCACAGAGAATTTTGCGGCTGTTAACTGATTTATATTTGTAACCCATAGATTTCAAAATCTTATACATAGTGTAATAATATAAGAACTTCGTTGTAATGAATTCCACAACATTTAATTATACTTTTGTTTCATGGGCCGAAATTGAATTTTATTTATCAAAATTTTAAATTAATGTCAAAAATATTTGTTTATTATAGGTTAATGGTTATGACATTAACTTGTGTCAATGATATTTGTCAGCTTCTATTATGAATGTCAAGATATGTTTGTCAAAAACATTTATAAATTGATAATGATTAACTCATTCAAAGAATTTTACATTTTTTTTTTATAACTATACTAACTACACAGTTTTATTATTTTAACTTTCTTCCTTTTTAGTGGTTAAGATTTTACTTTCTTTTTTATTTTATTTCTAATTATACCACCTATAAACTTTAGTAGGTCCTCTTCCTCTTCTTGGGTATCCTTTGTTTACCTTTATAGCACTCAGTCTCGTCTTCTCACAATTTTGCACTTTGTATCTCATCCAATAATTGTTCACCACAGTAAAGTTGGGAACGCGCACCAAGTCACTCTACTCATTTGCTTCCTTCCTCATTTTTCCATTTACTATACTGATTCTTTCTACATTTCCATTTGGTCTCTCTTTGTTGATGTTTTTTATTTTAGTCAATTAATGATAAATAAAAGTCCATTTATTTGATGTACCTTATTTTATTTTATTTTTGATGTACTTTTCTTGCGATAACATGTCACATTGCACATAAACCGCAATAAACATAACAGAAACCATAAATATAACAAATCTTAAGAACCATTCACATAAAAATCTTAATAACCATACACATAAACATCTTAACAACCATATAAATAACGAATATTAATAACCATTTACAAAAATAATCTTAATGGTCCATATACATTTCTTTTTTATTATTACTTCTTTTCATTTTTTAAAAGAAAAGACTTATTTCACAATTCTCTATTTTTTATTTTTCTATATCTCTATCAACAACCACACCTAGATACCCCTTTTTCAATTTTTCTTTTCCACAAACTTCCCTTTTTTTCCTTTCTTTTTTTTTTATTATCTAGCCTCCCACTCTATACAACCTACTTTTTGTTATCTATTCCTAATCACAAAACCTACTGTACATGCACTTAATCATATTATATTCTTTGAATGATTAACCCTTCATTTTATTTTTTTATTTTAAACCGTAGAGTTTTGAATATCATCACAATAGTTGTCTTCCTTCCCTTAAATCCCTAATTTTCCTTTACATTAGCCAAAAAACCATTCAGAGGAAAATATTGATTTTGAAAGTTGTACTGCCAAATCAGTTGTTGCAAATCTTATTTAAAAGAATGATTCCAAATCAAATTATTTTTGGATTTTTTGCCAGAAATAAGATTTCAACTTGTCTGGTCTCTGTTGCACGATCACTTCTAATTTAGAATGCCCAACCTACAAAACAAACTTACTCCAAAAATGTCTTTTAGCAAATTATAGATATCTTGTAACTTTAGATTGGATTCGTTCTTCTAAAATGTTTGAAAGTTTCTATAATTTGAAGTTTTGCATTTTTACTTATAATCTTTAGCATTCTTCTTAATTGACATGAATATATGCAAAATATAAGGAAAACTTGATCTCTTTTCAACAAAGCAAAACTAATCAGTACTAAATGTTTATGTGAAATTTCTGATCATGCAACGGCACCAAATACAGCCGCAGGTATGGCAATTTTTTTTTTTACAAAAAAGAGAAAACGCTTTTCATGTTTTATGTTACTATGTTGAAAATGAATCTACAAGTACTGTACCATGTTGTTAAATCTCAAAAACTTTTATATTTTCAATGATACTAACTTGTGGCTGTCATTTTACTTAATGAAGATAAAATATGTTAAAATGCATAGTGGAGGGTGGGGATACACAATTGAATTTTAAATTTAAATTTTCATAATTATGTTTAACCTGTTTATCCCTATAGAAGTGTAATATGCTTAATTATCAGATTCCTATAATGTGTATTCAAAAAGTAGCTATATCTGAGTGACCAGTGAAAAACAAAATTTGTGTTTTTGATATTAGTAGAGAGTTTGAGCACACTTTTACGCTATACGATAACGTTATTTTGCGACAACTACGCATGCTCAGAACATTATCGTAACGCTAAAGTTTATCGGAGCCCGCTATTTTCTTGCAAATAAGGGAGCTTATACCGTATACGGTAACTCGGTTTGTGAGGTTAGTAAGTTGTGGCATGTACTTCGAGCATGTATATTTTGACGATAAGGGCTGGCCATTTTTGTTATATTGGGAAATGTAAAATGCTTCCTAATGACTGGTTACACCAACTTCCGGTAAATCGACAGATTGCTGAAACTTGGTTTCTAACCGCGATCTTAAATTTTACGTGGAACTGTTGCATCGACAAAAATAAACTTAGTTTCATAAACTCATACTCATTTGGAAGATTGAGGAATGTGATTGGTTACATGATTTGAAAAGCACCGCCAAGTTTGTTTTTAGTTCTAGTAGATCACTGCTGACTTTCATGTTTGTGTTTTACCTTTTAGTTTTGCGTTAGTTTTGTTCATTGTTGATGACAATAATGAATTTAAATTTGTTAAGTTCTGAAGAATCATCAGAAGATGAAATAGAGATACTGGTTTTACTTCTCAATATAAGGCAAATTAGAAACAGAAGTGATTTATTTAATTATTGCAACGATTATAATGAAGAATTAAAAGCTATATAGAAACTGCAAAGGATGGTTTTCTATAAATGTTCAAGTAGTGTGTGACGTATCATTAAATATTATGAATATTGTTGCTAGGTGGCCTGGCTCTATACATGATAGCTGCATATTTTCAAACAGTTTGCTTCGTGCAAGATTAAAAGCAAATGAATTTCCAAGTTGTTATTTATTAGGCGACAGTAGCTACATGTGCACAAATTATTTATTAACACCATTAGGTAATCCTGAGACAGAACCTGAGGAAAGATATCAAAATGCACAAGTTAAAACAAGAAATGTGGCCTTCATAATATTGCTAATAAAGATCGGGATTTAAATGACATTAATGTCTTGGAAAACGAACATGACATTTGTACTTGTGATGCAGCTCCTGTTCAACAGTTACCTAATGCTACACAGACACATTTAATTAATACCTTTTTTAGTCAGTAGTATGTAACTTTCTAGTCTAGAATTAATATAGGAAATAAAACCGTTAAGACAGTGTTGGAAATAACTTGTTTATTAAAATGGATTACAAATTATTAATTTGTTTTCTTAATGATTATAACTGTAAATATCTTTGTTTTTCTTTAAAGCTTTCTTCCGCTTCTGCAGCATGAAGTTTTTTTTTCTAATACTTTTTAATTATATTTCCTGCTTCTTCTTTTCAAATTGCTCTTGCTGTTCCCTTATCCTTAATTTGATTTTTATACTTTTCAACTTCTCCCCCTCAACCCTTTCCATGTGTTCTTCTTTGGTAGCAGCTTTTCTTTTCTTTTTGCTTCAGTGACTGAGGCAATGTTTTCATACACATCAGCAATGGTTCATTTTAATGTGTGCTTTCTGGATGTAGCTGGAATATTGCGCCTTTGAACTACATCGTCTTCTTCTGATATAACACATATGTCTTGAGAGACATAGTATGTATGATCTAACATATGTTGTGTTTATTCTCAATAATATTTTTATATTTAACACAAACATTAATTAATATTTAGTTCTCTTTTTCCAGAAAAATATACATTTCTGATGAAATGTTTCCATTTTTTTTCAGGTGGTTCTAATTGATATTTATAACTCACCACTAAGAACTAAATAAAATTTTATCTGAATATGTGCTTTAAATTTAACTAAGAGAAATCACATATTTACAATTCCTAATTAAATAATTACAATAGGTACCTATATAAATGCTACACTACTTAATAATCTAATCAAATTAACTAAGAAAAATTAAATCTTTACGATAATACCGATATATGAACGCTGCACTAATCTATCTAATTAAAAAGAATATTTACAACAATACCTATGTATGTTACACTACCTAATAATGCTAATAACGTAAGCGAATTAACTAAAGAAAAACTGAATAATTACAGTATTACCTATATGAACCTAATAATCTATAAAAATTAACTAAGGATAAACACTTTTATCAAGAAAATTCTAATAAATAGAAAACGATCATCTGCCAACGTTAAATTCAATGTAAGCAAAAAAAATCAATAAAACTGGAAAGTAAAGTGAGGTTATATGTATTTACGTGAAGTTGCATGCTTATCATATAGGATCGCAAACTGTCAAGTCAATAATAAACCACCTTGAGTCTTGGGTTGAATTTTGACAGGATACAAACCACCAATTCTCTGTTGGTGCAAAGGTGACGTTATTCAATCTTGGTTTCAAACTAAGTTTATTGGTTGGTGCAACTGGCCATAAATGACATTTTTAGCAATGCTCCGTTTTTACATTTCAATCTAGTCATCAAGCAAAAACACAAAAATTCAAAAAATGCTTGACATTTTTAAATTTTAAGAGTAACTGGCAACATACCATAATATAAGTATGTTATAGTGAGACAGCCTTATGGGCTTTAAACATGATCATTTTTGGAAGTGAAAAATGTTAGTTTTGGAAGCGACAACGATCTTATTGGGGATGCTACTAGTGTAAGTGCAGAATGTTAATCTGTACATTTTGGGTTAGAGATAAACTATTTGCCTGAAGACGGCATTGAGACGATGCAAATGTAGTACAATCCTCTTGTACTATGCATGATTATGCTATGGTTACTCCTAATCAGAAATGTGACCAGTACTCAATAAAAGTATCAGTATCAAACAATTGATATTTTACTTTCAGTATTATTAAGTATTCAATAGTACTTGAAATATTCAGTAAAGTACTGAAATCATAAATTTGCAGTATCAGTGTCAAGTAAATATTCTTTAAATTAAATTAAAAAGTAAGCATTTTGAAGGTGTTCCAAAGACTATTCAAGTAAACTAGTGGTACCCAAATGCAGTGCCTCTGAACCTATCTCTTTATCATATGTCAGAGTACTTTGCTCAAAAACTGTCATTTTTTCAGTCAGTATCTATTACTAATTACAGCATTATTGTCCTTACTGAAACATGGCTTATCAGTGATATTAGTTTACAGTTCTTTGTTTTTAATTAAAGTTTGACACTCTGTATCTTGGAAACGGTACATTTTGGGAAAAGGTTATACAACAAAATAGGCTTCATCTCTGTCATTACATTATATCATTTAATCAATTTCGTAATAAGTTACAGTCTTAATATTTACTATGTAACAATAATAACAATAATTTTTATTTACTCTATAATAACACAAGTCAACAACCAAAATTTTTTTTTTTTGGGTTTCTGTTCTAATGCTTAAATTCTGATTCTAGAAACCGAAAAACACTTAAATTTCCAAATTTAGCTTTTAAAGTTTGCTTTTGTCTAATTTATGCCGATAATTAAGTTTTAAAGATTTTAATTGATTTTATGAGCAACAGATGGCAGCACTTTTAATAACCCGATAGTAAATTGAATATTATTTGTCAAGGGCCCATTAGTGAGTGTTTACTTGTCTATCACAGCTGTAATAACCGCCTTTGTTTATTACTAAATTAGAAAATGGCATCAAGACAGTGTAAACAGGATGTTGATTCATTCTGTTTTATTTGTGGTGAATTTATTAAAGTAAGGAGTAAGAAATTTGCTTTGGCAACAAATTTGAAACTTTGCGAAGCTTATGAAGCCTATTATACCTGAAAATCCGGAATCGAGATAAAAATTGGGTACCTCACTTTGCCTGCATTAATTGCAAAAATACATTGGAAGGTAAAAAACTGAAATATAAAAATTTTACAAATGTCGAGCAAATTTGAATTACACTAGTTGTTATTTTGTTATTTCTAGCCTGGTATCAAGGAGAAAAACGACACATGAAGTTTGCGGTGCCACAACTTTGGAGGGAACCTAGTGATCATGTGCAAGACTGTTATTTTTGTATCGTTAATCCAAGTAAGCGTCGATCTGGTGAAAATGCTGAAAAGATTTATTATCCTGATCTTCCTTCAACGTCATCTCCGATACCTCATGATGAAAATTTTCCTATTCCATCACGTTCGGAATTAGATAACCTTGCAGTTCAATCTTCACAAAGTTCAACAGAATCCAGTGCACCACTAACCAACACCGATGGTAGTGAATTCATGTTAAAGTCGCAGAGTTTTGGACCACATTTCATAAGCTCAGCTGAATTCAATGACTTAGTACGAGATCTAAACCTACCCAAGAGCAAAGCAGAGATTTTAGGTTCACGATTAAAGCAATGGAATTTGCTTGAAGATGATGTGAAAATAACTGATCAACGAGAGCGACATAAAATTTTTTCATGTTTTTTTACGACAGAAGCCGGTATTTGTTACTGTAATAACGTGACTGATTTGTTCGAAGAAATCAGAATACCATTCGTACCATCTGATTGGCGGCTTTTCATCAATAGCTCTTCAAAACGCTTAAATGCGGTTCTTCTTCATAACGGAAACCGATTGCCGAGTCTTCCCCTAGCACATTCCGCATTGCTCAAGGAAAGTTATGATAGTGTGAAGATGATACTTGAAAAGTTAAAATATACAGAATACAATTGGCCAGTAATAGGTGATTTTAAGATGGTTGGTTTTTTGATGGGAATGCAAGGCGGTTATACTAAATATCCTTGTCACCTTTGCCTGTGGGACAGCAGAGCAGATTCAGTACGTTACCAACGGCGTATATGTCCTAATCGAGCCGAATTTCAGATCGGAAAACATAATGTAAAGTCGGAAGCAGTTGTAGAGCCTAAGAATGTATTGATGCCGCTGTTACATATAAAATTAGGCCTAATGAAACAATTTGTAAAAGCTCTGGATCTAAATTCTGAAGTTTTCGAATATTTAAAGGGATTTTTTTCCCAAATTATCTAACGCTAAAGTCAAAGCGGGTATTTTCGTTAGACCACAAATAAAACAACTAATGAAGAGTGATGACTTCACACAATTTCTCAATGTTCGTGAAAAACGAGCCTGGGAGAGTCTTAAAGCAGTAGTCGATGGTTTTCTTGGAAACAACAGAGCTGACAATTATAAAGAATTGATTGCTTGAAAGTTTTAAAATTATGAGCTGCAGAATGTCCCATAAACTTCATATGCTACATTCTCACCTGGACGAATTTAAAGATAATATGGGTGCCTACTCAGAGGAACAAGAAGAACGTTTTCACCAGGATGTGATGGACTTTGAACGACGTTACCAAGGGCAGTACAACGAGAGTATGATGGGAGATTACATTTGGAGTTTAATACGAGACAGCCCTTACAAACATAAGAGAAATACCAAAAATAATCATTTTTAAACCTAATTTTTAGTTATTTTATATTTATATGTTATTATTTATCACAAATATTGAATTAAAAAGACTTTGATGTTCAGTAAAAACTTTTCTAATCGCAATTTAAAATAAAATTTAAAAAAAAAATAAAAAAATCAGTGATTTGTTTCAGAAATTCGAAAAATTGCTCTAGTTTCTACAAAAGCAAACTTTGATCCAAAAAATAATTTTTTCCCTTAGTTTTAGTGTCCGAGAAACCAGAATTTCACGTGTAGAAGCCAAACCCAAAAATCGTGTTGACTGGTGTAATACATAATACTTTTTATAATGTTACATAGCATATAAATGTAAATAAATAATATATGTAAATGACAACCACATATAAATATGAATGTACAATAGCACTCTAATGTTACACTTACCTTGTTGCGCACCGTTAATGTTTTTATAATATTTTATATTTATTTTCTTTTTCTATTTCTTTATCTGGATTGTGTATGAGTGTTAATCATATTGTTACATTTACTTTCTGTGTAATTGGGCTTTCTGTACAGAGGGTTTTCTAATAATAATAATAATAATAATAATACATATACACTTACCGGCATAGAAATCGACCCACTACACACTTTTGACTTTAACTGTATTTTTTTAGGAATTATACGTCAAATCAAAACAAAACTTATACAGTTCGAAAGATGATTTTATATGCTTTAACATGGGTATAAATGTATTGAAATTCCTTCAATGTTAAGCTAAGAGTTATGAAATCAAATGAATGTAACAAATCATCGTTTCTTTACCAGAAGAAACATGATTTTTTTAAAAATTAACTAAGATGATAACAATAACAACATAACATTATTAATAATGGATATGACCTCCTCTTGCTCTAATAACATCTCTTATACGATTAGGCATAGACCTAATCAATTTCAATATTGTTTCTTGTGGAATGTTAAGCCACTCTTCTTCTACCCCAATAATGAGCTCTGGGATCGATGTTGGGGCAGCAATCCTAGCTCGGATTTTTCGTTTTAGCTCATCTCATAAATGTTCAATCAGATTTATATCAGGACTGCATGAGGGGCACTCCATAATCCAAAAATCGACTTCTGTAATGTAATCTTGGATAACGGTAGCAGTGTGCGGCCTTGCATTTTCATGCATAAAAGTAAAGTTTTCTCTAATATAATTAATATAAGGTACCACATGAACTGCTAGAATCTCTTCAATATACCGAGCGGTTGTTAAACCTCCTCTCTCAGGACCACAGCCAGGCCTGGCGATGAAAACAAGGTCCGTTCATGCATCCAAAGAAATGCCATCCCAGATCATGTATAAACCGCCGCCGTACTCAATCCGCTCTTCAGTGCAACACTCTGCGAATCGCTCTTTTGGTCTCTGATAAACTTTCTTTCTTCGGTGCTATCGGAGAACAGAACAAACCCCCACTGCTCCAATGTCAAATTCAGATAATCCCATGCGAAATTCAGGCGTACTTGACGGTGGACTTGGGTAAATTTTGGGCCAGTTGCAGGGTTTTTAGGAGTCAGGTTGCTTTCCTGCAGCCTTTGTTTCACTGTCCACTGGCTAATATTCACTCCTCAGACCTCACAGAGCTCTTGTTGCACTTGAACCGCATTAAGTCGACGGTTTCTTAATGACTTTGACACAATAAAGCGGTCATCACGCTCGGTTATACAACGCTTTCTGCCCGTTCCTGGTCGACGATGAAAGGATCCATTCTCCTCATGACGTTCACAGACCCTTCGGACCACTGCCTGTGCCATATTAAGTCGTCTAGCAACAGTTTGCTGGCTATGTCCATTTTTGATTAAAACAATAACTTGAGTGGCTTTTTCCGGAGTAGTATGCATTCAACACATTTTGATACTGATCAAATTATAAAAACCTAATTATGCTCAAAATGCGGCAGAGAATAATTTGTCAAAAGTTTGTTTATACTCGCGATACACTTAATATGCGTTTCTTTTGCTTCGCTTGCTACATTTCAGAAAAAACTCTTGTAGCAGTACTTTTATTAATATGAGAAATTAAAAAAAAAATCAAGTGATAGACAAGAAAAGAGGGTGAATGAAAGGCTGTCAAAAAAAAAGGGGAAAAAAACAGCAACTTTTATTAATGTGGGTTTTTAGTTCTTTTCTTTAATTCTGGGACTTGTGTGTGCTCTTAGACCATAAAACAACATAGCCGAAAATATAATTTTAGGTTTGGTTGCCCCATCACAATGCAGGTATGTTTAAATCAGAAATGATACATTAGCAAATTGTGTTTACTCTGAATTAATGCGAGTCCTGCATTTATAGATCTTGCAACCAATACATCAGCAGTATTAAGAATAGATAGTCTCATCTACAACAGTTAAGCATTGAAACAAGCCAGCCGCAACTGCGGTCAAGTATCCACATACTGTCAGCAAGATTGAAAAAGTTCAATATTTGGATGTCGCTGCCCAATATTTCAGGTGGGATCTGTCCTTTGTTCACTGTTTTATCATTGATTGTGAATTGCAAACTATAGCTGCTAATTACATTCAGAAGATTTGTTTTTTTTTTAAATTTAAATTATGTTAAAAGTATATTCCTTACTATAATTCTTGATAATATTCAGACTAAAAATTCAAAACTTTCTGTAAACCAAAGGTCAGTACTAACCTAAAGGTGTTCTTTTTTTGAGTTACATGACCAAAAATTGATTGAAAACACATTGATATCGTACTTTTATGATTATTGAACCATTTGATTTTTTATAATAAACAAGTTTCCTTCAAGTCGTTGGTAATTTATTAATAACAATTATACCTTTGTTTCCTAATTTTTGAAGGTATAAAAGATCTTGCTTTCAAATTAGGTGGCGCTCAACACAGGTAAACAGGAACAACCAGCCGACGCCCACGCTCACCGACATATTGGCTGTCGTTTGCTTTATTACTTAACAGTTTTGCAGACCTTTTAAGTTAAAGCCCCCTAAGAATAAAAAGAGGAAAGATAATAGAGTAATACTCTTGATAAATTTATACCCATGTCAAAGCATGGGTATAAATTAAATAAATAAATAATAAATAAAATTAAATCATCTTTCAAACTGTATAAGTTTTGTTTTAATTTGACATATAATTTATAAAAAAAATATAATTAAAGTTAAAAGTGTGCAGTGGGCAATTTCTATGCACGTAAGTGTATAAACATTTGTGCGTGTTAATACCACTGGACGATCATACATATGCAATTTACATAAGATAGTGACAGTTCTAGCAAAACAAGTTGTTTGCAACTGACTGAACATCTTTTACCTGCACTTACTTACTTGCTGCTTACTTTAACACGACATATCAACTAACCTCTCCCACTGTTTGATGATAGCACTTTATCAATAAAGTATTTAATACATTCAATCGTTGACATTTGTGTTATGTTGCACTGATAACTCTGATCCAGGTACTTTATGAGCACACAGTGTGTAAACTAAAATAATCTGTACAATATGGAATATGAATAACTCCATGCATTTAAATGCAATCCAAAGTTAATAAATTGAGTAAAAATCAAAAAACTTAGAAATGTCAAAACCAGCTGCATTTACAAATGTGCATGTGTCAATTTTAATGCTGTTCAACTAGCGTAAGTGCTTAATGAAAGCACCAAATTACTTAACAATAAGCATAAAATGGGCTGAAGCAATCCACTTTTGAAGTTAATTGTTATTTTAAATTTTAACTGAGTAAAAGAATCTTTGATTAATGTTTATTTTTAATATTGTTCAGTTTAAAACATTGTTGCTTTTTTCTTTTAGGAAATTTTATGTCAGATGCAGAAGTGTTGTACATTACAAATGAAATTATAAATGCTTTACCTGGATTAAAAAATAAAAACATTCTTATACGTCTCAATCACACGTCATTAATTAAATCAATTTTATTACATTGTGGCATAAAAGAACGACATAATGAAGTGTTTAATATCTTATCAGATTCTAAGGTAAAATCTTTATATCTATCTATCTTTATCTTTTTTATATCCCAGTGCATTACAGGAGGGAAAAGGAATAAAATCCAAGAATTTGGCAAATTTAGGTTTATCAGACAATTGTATAGATATGCTATTTAATCTGGTCGCATTAGAAAATACCTTAACTAAGATTGTAAGTGCATTGCAAATGATTACAAAAAAGAAGTCAGGTGAAGCAAGTAATTTAGCTAAACAAGGATTGCAAGAATTAAAAATTATTATACAAAATGCTGAAGCACTTGGAGTTTCCGTAAGTATTCTTTTTGGTAAACAATGATTGTTTATAACAAAACTTTACTTTATAGTGTAACATCGTGATAGCACCCGGTCTAGTTTACAATGTAGCCCAGTATTCAGGTATGATGTGTCAGTTTGTATGCCAGTTAAAAAAGAAAAGGAAACGTGGTGGTATGGATGTGTTAGCTGCTGGTGGTAGATATGATAGCATGATTGCAAGTTATCGAAATATCAAAGAACAAGCAAATATGTTAAATAAAGATATAAAACAATCTGCAGTTGGTATATCTATATCCATCGATAAGTTAGTACAAGCTTTACAAGAAGAAGGAGGATCCGAAATTAGTAATGTAGGAAATTTGGATGTCGTTGTATGTTCACTGGGTTCTAAAGCACTTATTAGAGAAAAAGCTAAGGTAAGTAAATAAAAAAAAGTTTATTCTTGAGCAAATCCTAATTGATTTTATTTAAGATTTTGAAAGACTTGTGGTCAGCAGGAATTCGTAGTAGTTTAATTGAAGCTACAAATCTTGAAGAAATTCAAGAGCAATGTATTGAATTGAATGTGCCTCATGTAATTATGCTGAAAGATAGTGAACAAGGAAGTGTAAAAGTACGCAGTTGGGAGAGGGATAGGTTAGTTAGATTTTATATTTTCTGCTGAGTTTATAATCATTGCAATCTTATGTTGTAGATTTCAAGAAAAGACTGTTAATGTATCAGATGTAGTAGAAACTATGCAAAGAAAACTTGGAAATGAAGGTTCTCAAGATCAAACAACGTCAGTAACAAATTTGAAAAGTGAAAAAACAGTAAATAGTAGTGAGCACATACACGAAGCTACTGTTTCAGTATTTTTTATTCCTTCTTCAGACAAATTATCTTCCAATGCAAGAAGAAGATATGAAAATCAAGTAAGTAATGCTTTCAACATAAATTATCTTTCTTTCCATTTAATTATATTTTAGATTCGATCACAACTTGATAATATCTGTAACCGTCTTTGTGGCGACGTGATAGTTTTAGGGCTTATGATTGATGCTAATGTTATTCGAACATTAACATCTTATCTAGATTTTGAATCTGAACAGCATTATCAAAAGTCTATAAAAGCTATTGTAGAAAGGTAAGTTACTGGATAGGTTATACCCAATATAAATCTATTAATGGTATAATTATATAGGCATCAACGTCACAAGAAATATTTAATGGAAATATGTGATGAAATATATGAACATAAATCGAAACGAACAAATCCCACTTTAATATTTTATAGTATATCGGATAGTTTTTACAAATTGATTATATGAATACAAATAAGTACATTTATGAATAAAAATGAATAATAATGAACTGAAAAAAAAAAGATACTTGAAGAGTACCAAAGAAGTAGAATATATCACAGGTAGGAGAGAAAAAAAGGAGAAAGGATAAGAAAAGTATGCTCAAAACGTAATACCTTTAAAATGAAGAAATTTTTGTAGACATGTTTTTTTCTATATTATATTTGAATGAATATTTTAAATATCCATGTTTAAAGTGATACTAGGCCAAAAAATTATGTTTATGATACCTCAGCTCATGTGTGTTTTTGGTTTAATTATTTAAAAAAAATAAATGTAACAGTAAAACCAGAAGATAAAGAATAACTGAAAATCATGGGACATTTAATTTAATAATTTATTAATTTGTGCTTAATAGTTAAATTTCATTGTTCAAAAAGGTTACCAGCCATGTAACAGTTATCTTCTCTGTTTGTCGATAAATGGTACTGCTGTCATAAAAGGCTGTTATAGACAAAGAATAGCACTGGGAATTTTTATCAAAACACTGAGAGAAGCTAAGATGTTTTCATATAAAGTTCATTTGATTTATCATCTAAGATCAAGAGATGATCTCTGAAGAACTTACTACATACATACAAATAGATAAATTGATTGCTAGACTTTTATTTCTGAACCGTACTGACATTCAAATTGGAATATCTTGGAAACCTTTGACAATTCAAAATTTCTTCATAGAACTTGATATTGAATGATCTTTCAAATGTTTTAGATGTGAACGTTCTTAGGATCGAGAGATTTCTTTACACTGGAGTACAATCTACACTTTAAGATTTGAAGTGAATAACAATTACAAAATCTTGTCTACTAAAATATTTGGCCTGGGAGTTTTAAGTAAAACATCCTGTATATTAATTTCCAATATACAAGGTGTTTGACAATTGGTGGAACAGCTTCATGTAAAAAAAGACGAAAATGTTTATCAAAGAAACTTTCTAGATGCGTAATTGCTCCTCGAGAAAGCAATTTAAGAACTTTAAATCTGGCAATATAGGATGAACATACAAACAATAATTATGAATATCCAGTAACCAAGCCTCACTTGATTTATTTAAGATTTAAAATAAATTAATAAACTTATAAATTACAAATTTACTCAAATTGAAAAAAAATATATACTTAGTATAACTTAGTTTAACAAATGTTCAAATTATCTTCCGTTAGCTTCCAGGCAGGCAGTTGCTCGTAATGGTATTGCATTACAAACATTTCGAAGCATTTGTGGAGTAGTTAATTGTGTACTGTCTATTATTCGTGCTTGCAGATCTTGTAGATTTTCTGGAGGTGTTTGGTAAACGTTTTCCTTCCCTCAAACAAAAAATTCAAAGAATCTAAAAAAGGGGACTGCGGTGTTCATAATATAGGACCATTATGACCTATCTAACACTGCAGAAAATTGTTGTTCAATCATTCCCTGATGTTATAAGCATAATGAACTGGTGCGCCATCATGCATCCAAATCAGTCCATTTTGCACATTGAGTGGAAAATCATCTATCAGTTCATTAATGAATGAATAAAAATAATTTTCTCTATTCAGGCATTGCAGTAAAAAGTGAGATCCAATAATGGTGCCTGCTGGTACTCGCATCCAAACATTTAAAGAGACTCTGACCTGGTTTCTAGATGGTCACATACAATGTGGATTTTTGTGAGCCCACTGATGCATATTGTGACAATTAAAAATGCCATCTCTTGAAAAAGTGGCTTTATCACTCCACAATATTTGCTTGTGAAAATTTTGATTCCGGTTGATCTGTCGTAGCAGCCAGTTACAGTAGTTAATGTGACTTTGATAATCAGTACGTGTTAACGACTGAACAGTACAAAAGTGGCACAGATATAAAGAATCCACTTTTAAAACATTATGCACAGTGCAATTACTAGTAATATTAGATCAACGAGCAACTCCTCTTTTTTTTTCTTCAGAAACACTTTGTAAAATTTGTTCTTCTTGTTCAGGGTTAAGACGAGTTCGCAGAGCACCAGCATTAATTCGGTTTAGTATCATTTGATGACCTGTCTCTCAATTGCCAATCGAATCTTCTAAATATGTTTGTTGATGGTTGACAATGATTTGGAAATTTTCTCAAATACTCAGCTTTCGTGGCATTACCATTTCCTTTCCAAATCCCATAAACCCAGTACATGTTGGCATATTCGTTGAAACTAAACCCCTTTGCCTACCAATAAACGATTCCGATAAGAAACTAAAATTATGACAGATTTGGAATGACAACAGTGATTGACAGTGAGAATTTATCAAATAAAAAATTTCAAATACGAGTCGACTTCGAATGCTTGTACAGCATTGCCAATAATAAGATTCTTGCCGAAAGCATCAGTTTTCAGTTCAATAAAATACAAAATTTTAGAATTTGCTGTTATTTTATAAATTTGTTGATAATATGCTTTCATAATACTGCAAGTACAAGGTATAACCAATGCCGGTTTTTTATTTTACAGAATATTTCTGGTTCAAAATTTCTACCTTTGATTGGCTCACAAGGAAAGAGCATGAACGTCTTACAGGACTTTTCTTCTCAGTTTTAGTTGGCAAATCTTTCTACGTGAAGCTGTTCTGCTAACTGTTGAATACCCTCCATTATTGATATTCTGACATGTTGATATCCTAAAATATCAATATATTATTTTACAGTCGAGCTTCTATTTAGCAAAATCAATCAACTCAAGAAAAAAGTTTGTTAAACAGAAATTCTATTAAAAAGAATAAATTTGAAATCGACATGATAGACTTAAACAATTACGCTTTCCGTTGTTTTTGGACAAGTTCACAAATCATGAATAATTTTTGGTTTAAGTTTCTCGTTACTTGACAAATAAAGGAACACATTTCTTACAAACTAACAGTAAATCCCATTGATTCTGTCCCAAGAATTCTAGATGCTCACAACAAAGATTCTATGTGTTTTGTATTAGTTACTCACTTTAATAACAAAGGGACTAAGACCTATTCAAAAAATAAATTAAACAACTTTTAGTTTACCACATAAACATATTTTAAATAACTAAATTGTTTTCAAGACGGAAGATGGGTTCAAAAGAACCAGTAATGATAAAAATTTCTGATGTTTTTTGATAGAATTTCTCAATTTCTCATTTTGTTAAATGAAATTTTAATTTGTAAAATAGTACAAAAGTAGCATGGTAGATTAACTCAAGAACAGAATCCTGCCAAAAGTTTCGTTAGAAGATTTTCTAAAGCGAATGTTCTTTATGTGGAAATTTAGAAATATTTAAAGATAAAAATTAACCATTTTTGATACTTAAACCTCTTTGAATTTTATGCTACTTAACTATTCCTTTGATGGAGGGAGGTAGAGAAGGTAGATTTGGTTTGATGTTTGAGGCAGACTTGGTGAAGGCATCGTACCTAAGCAGGTTTAGGGAAGTTGTGAATGTAGAAGCTCCACACAAAGCCATGAAGTACTTTTTCCTTGCTTTGGCTACCTTTTCATGTGTTGATTGGGGGTTGTTGAATACATCAACTATGAAATACAATTCCTCATGTAGCAGCAAAGGTTTGCAATCAGCTGTCTTTTTTTGAAGGAAGCCGACATTGTGTCACACCTTGTAAAAGCATGAGCACAAAGTATGCTATGTTGTAAGCCCTTTTGTTGTTATTGTGTCAAAGAGAATGCTTGTGTTGGTACTTTTCCCTTACCAGGCTTATAAAAGAAAATATTGTGTTTGGCAGGTGCCAAAGATGTGAGGAGTACGAGGGGATCTATATTCTCCACAACTATAACTACATCTTCATATACACTAGATTTCTTAATGGTCTACGTAAGTGCATAAATAAATTTCCGATGCATAAATACTCGTACATGAAATTGGCCTTCCACTTGTGGTTCACCTACATAAATTTCATTTAAAGGCTTCCAGCGTGATTAAACGCAATGTGACATGTAGGTAGTCGTCAAAACAGTTTCCTGTATGCAATTTCTAAAACACCTTAAATTTCAAACTTAGTTATCTCGGAAACAATCATCACTAGAAAAAGATGAATAGAATCGATTTTGTAGGAAATCTTGTCTACTTTAATTTTGTATAGTGTATTTTTTGCTAAGATCAATATTTTCCGAGATGTTTACAAAAAACTGAAAAAAAGTTAGAAAATTGACAGGTTTTGCTCTCTACCTACATGAGCTCACCAAGAAAGAGGGGGATAATTATGTTTCATACATCAGGTGACCTACCTCAAATACTCTACAAAGTATTAAAACTTTGTGAACTTTTCTAGGATACCCCCTTTTTTGTCCTAATTTGACTGTATTATTAAATCTCAGTTTAGTTCATGTAAAAATTCTTCACTGAAGAATTTATAAGAATTTTTATTTTATTATTATAATGTGTCAAAGTTTAAATAAAACTGATTTCTTTTATTGGGACCTGCACATGTAATCATGGCTATTAGCAGAATATTTTGTGTCCCTGTTGTAGTAATATACAAACTCATACAATTGCTACATATTAGCTTTAAACTTAGTTGTGCATGTTGGCTGAAATGTGTTAGCTTATATTAGCAATATGTTTCTTGCCAATGTTGATACGACCAGAAGCTGAGACATTGGCTTAATATTGATTTTAAAATAGATATGTAAGAGCTGTTTGACACTACTAAATTTTATGGAAATTTTATAACAGAATTGTTACAAAAATTTTTTTGGGTTCCTTCATCCGTTTGCAGTGACCTGTAATGCGACTCATAAACATAACCTCAAATAATAAGAAAGCAAGCACGTGC
The DNA here is from genome assembly GCA_011009095.1 of Ignelater luminosus. Taxonomy (NCBI): domain Eukaryota; kingdom Metazoa; phylum Arthropoda; class Insecta; order Coleoptera; family Elateridae; genus Ignelater; species Ignelater luminosus. Next base: position 103,064 of record VTPC01002113.1, read on the forward strand.
AGAGGCGATCACCGGATGTCAGTTTGCACACAGATACGCTCATGTTTACTGCGCATTTTCTGCAAAAAATTTACCAATTTTTAGAACCTGTTCTATAAAAATTTTGTTGCCAGAAATTTCTATCTAAACTCTGTTTGCAACGACCAAACATTTAAAAAAAATTAATTTGTACAAAAGTTTATACAAAATTTAGCGTAATGTCAAACAGCTCTAAATGTGAAAATGTCCTCTTATACAACAGATTTCTGAAATATATATATATACATAGATATAATAACAAGCAATCATTAAAATTTCAGTTCCTACTAGGCTATGAAAGTTTTCCATAGGGTGTAGCGTAGGCACTCACACGCCAACCAAGGCCAATACATAACCTTCAAATTATAAAACCAATTAATAACACAATTTTACAAATTCAAAGTGTCAATTTGACAGATAATTTTTACTGAGAATGGATTAATCTAAGACATGAATTTTTTTTCATAGCCTGCTGGGATCTGAAATTTTAATGATCGCATATTATAATATTGTTGAAACTTAGATGCAATATGTTTGAAAATAGACTTGAAATTTGCAACTTAACCGTGAAATACAGAAATTTTATATTTACTTTTTGTTAAATAATTAAACCAAAACTGAGGCATTACAAATGCAGATATTTGCAGTTTTTGAGTTGCATATTAATGGCAACTTCCAAATGTTTATTGTTGCATTAACTTGAAAAGCATGGTTTACATGTTTATCATTAAAAATACTGGCAATACCAGCTGTTAACTTCTGTAAAATCATAGATCATGTAAACGCTCAGTTGACTCTTAATGATCAAAACAAGACTGTACTGAATGTTTTACATTTGTTACTGAATCAAGATGGAAAATATGCATAATTTTAATTCTGTTTTTAAAAGCAGATAACACAAACTGACTTATAAAGTTCTTAAAACATAAATTTGATTTTGCATCTGTAAAGGAGAAACTCAAATGATTTTTTGGTACATAATACATTCAAGGTCGGTTAGAAAAAGAAAAATAAAAGACATTAAATCAAAGAGTAGACAAAAGCATGTAGAATGACCTTAAATGCTTAAAACCTGACTCAATCTGTCTAACTTGTGTATATTTCCCATTGTTTCTATTTTTTTTTCTGTAACAATCAAATATGATTGAAATGTGTAATTTGAGAGTTCATGTTGGTAACTTATACTGGGTGTTTTTGAAAGTATGCAGAAAATTCTAACATAAAGTAGAACATACCAAAATATACAAAAAACATGTGAACAAAGAATTTTCCTAGCTAGACAATTAATAATTGTGGTACTACTGTGTAGTGGCCATAGTACACTGTTTCTTAATAGGTAAATAATAAATTTGTGTTTTCAAAATGCTCCTTTACTTACTTAATTTTCTGTTTTTAAATAAATATAATTAAAGTAAATTAAAATTATTTAAAATAAGTAGCCTATAATAATTACTGTCTCCTGAAATCAGCAGTTAAGGAATATGAAGTAATCAGTGATTGTGATATAGTATGGGGTGGTAAAGTTTTCTATATACTTTAGGAAGCACCTTGTATATTGATTTTTCTTGGTTCTAAGTTCTTTAAATTTTAAAAGAGAAAACTTTCATCTGATATGAGATTTATTGTAATATCCTAGGGGCCATTTAAATAATAAGATATAATGTTATATAACACACATTGAACCCCTCCCCTCAACAATTCGTTGTAACGTTCCTACAATCACCTTCTCCACTTCATGATTTAAATGGTTCCCTAATAACATGCTGCCGAAATGTTGTTTTTTAATGTTTATGTTAGATGCAACTTATTGTTCTTTACTGCCATGTAGCCTGTCTGGTAAACATGTATGTATAATATTATTGTTTTAATTTGTAGACCATTTATCATTTACTTATTATTATAAAACTATGGTATATTGTTTCTTTTTAATTAGGTATAGATCAGATTATATTTTTTTACTGTAATAATAATAATAAAAGGTACAATCTGACTGTTGCAAACTCTATTCTTGGTTTTCTTGTAATGAACCACAAACGTTGTTTAGTTTTTTATGCATTTTTCCCCAAAAACGTTTCCAAAAGAATTCATTTCTTTTTTTACCTGATCAAATTTGATTAAGTTCCAAGAGTTCAGATTCACAGAACAAAATAATACATGTAGATTAGAGTGTTGCATAAAATGGGTTAAATCATTTTGATTATTTTTTCGCACTAGACCATATTCGAAATAGAAATCAGTATACATTTTTCACAGCAATGTACTGTGCCAAGTAACTTAGCTAACCCTAATACCCTCGACACACTGAGAGTTTAATGATCATTAACTCTGAATTGGGAATTTATTTTGGTGTGTGTCACTTCATCATTTTCTTAATGATCATTTAAAACACCATTTATACGAAATGGTGATTGAAATTCCGATGTCGTTTCGAGAAATGCAATCTGCAGTTGTCGGTAAACATTGCCTTCATTTTTGAATTGTGCGGGGTGTGAATACTTATGGCCGTTCACACTCAGCTGATATACGACAACGTTCTGTGAGTTCAACGAGTGACAATATTACAAAGTAATTGAAATTTACTTTTTATATACTATTTTACAATGCTTTTAATTATAAATAAAAAATCTCATCTGCGCCCATTTAAATTAAAAAAAAAAAGCGAGGTTAAGTTGTTGTTTATATTTGTCAAAATTATAAGTTGTCGCGCGCCCATGTCACTTCACTGCGCAAACTCACAATTTCAATACTGCTTAGTGTGTGTCTGCTAGCAATAGAAATGGTAATTTAACTAAATGGTCATTTACTTTAATGACAATTAAACTCTCAGTGTGTCGAGAGTATAACTCAATTGGAAATTATTTTGGTTTTTTTTGTTCAATCTTCAACTTCCGACTGCGATACGCAAATACAGTATTATCAAAATAATCAACTCAGACAATTTCAAGTGTCTGTATTTCTCTTTTTTAAATGGAACACCCTATATCTATTTTAACTTTTTAATTTTAATTAATATGTACTTTAATTTTTATTAAGCATGTCTTATATTTGTCTTGATAATTTCGAAGATATTCCGGATTTTATTAATTTTTGGTTATCCCTTTTTCATTTTTCTTTCCTAATAAGCCACGAATTGAAAAATGCAACTCAGAAAACAAGTATTTATTACACAAAATGATATAAACAGATTTTAGGTAATACTTATAACAGTATTAGTGAAGAGATGTTGACAGCTGTAAATAATTCTTTTAAGCCTGTTATAGACCATCATTTTTGCAAATGCAATTCAATATTATTATGAGAAAGAATTAGGTAGCAACTATTCTAGTATTAGATGGTCATACTAATATTGAATACGATTTTGCGCAGTTCATGGAATTAAATAGTACTTTAACGGTGCATAGTTTACACTTCGTCTAGTTTTGTATTGGTAACATTGTTTTTATGATAGCATGTGATGAAAATAAACATAATCTATCCATCTGTTGAGTATGCTATATGATTAAAATACCTTTGGATAAAAAGCTTTTAATTGGTTCAAGTGGTCATGGTGTTGTTAATGAATATATTTAGGAGTAAAAGAATGAGAAAGGGGCGAGTATGGGTCAAAAAATGGTTGCAAAGAAGAGATAAAAGATTGTGGAGCCTCATTTTATTGCGCATGCCCAAGTCCCAACAATATGATGAAAATAGAGCAGGTTCTATTTTTTTATTATCATAATAGATTTGTTCATATTTGTGTATTATACAATCATATATTTCTGGTTCAAAGTGTTTGTACAATTTTTTTATGATGGTCTAAAACAGGCTTTAATAAATAAAATAAATTACAAACGTGTATTGGGCAAAGTGGTGGTTATATCAAAGTATTACTTAAAATCAGTTTATATCATTTTTTGTAATAAATACTTGTTTTCTGGGTTGTGTTTTTCAATTCTTGGCTTACTAGAAAAGAAAAGTAAAAGAGATATAGGGTGTTCCATTAAAAAAAATAGAAATGCAGACACTTGAAATTGTAAATTGTAATAATATTAATTATGGACATCCTGTATATTAATATGTAGCTCTGATGATATTATAAGGTAAAACTATGTCTGTTCTAAGCTCTTTTAAAATTGGATTCAAATTTATTTTAAAATAATTGAATTGTTACCGATTTTGTTAAACAATGTAAATGTCAAACTTTTCAGAAAATAGTGGAAAACTCATGAATTAATAAATTTAGAGATATATTATCTTATATCTTTCTTAGGGCCGTCTGACACGGTGTTAAATTTGACATCAAAATTGACTACAATTTCGTCATTGAGATTTGACATCGTTGCATACAGTACATTTAACGTCAAAATTGCATTTAAAAATTCGTCAAAGAAATATTTAGAACATGTTTTTTTACATGCAGAATTAACACGATTTTTAAAACATGTTCTAAATATTCCCTTGTCAAATTTTTAAATGCAGTTTTGACGTTAAATGTGCTGTATGCAGCGATGGCAGATTTCAATGACGAAATTGTAGTCAATTTTGACGTCAAATTTAACACCGTGTCAGATGACCCTTATTCAAAATTTAATGATAAATTCAAAAATGCAATAATATATAGGGTGTTCTATTTAAAACAGCAAAGTTGATTTTCTTACTGATGTTGCAGAACTGTATAACTGTAAATATTTTTAGGTTGTAAATTGAGTGTAATGCTACAACTTTGGTGCAAGAAGTTCTTTGTGCTACCGGTGAAACACCCTGTACAGTAGCAGGCATAGATGGTTTTAAGTTTAATTAAAAAGATTAATGATAAAACTGAAAATCTACAATTATTGGAAAGAATTAAGTCAAAACCAAATTGAACACAAATTATCTAGAATCTATATATATCTAAAGTGATTACAGCCTTGTGATAATGAAGGTATCAGATGTTAGACAAGCCAATATTCTCAACAAAAGGCTTTAGTGTACTTAGTTAGTAAACAAGAAACATAAAAACTTTCATTTTAGTCTTCTTTTATGTGGTTTTTAAAACATGTTAAAAGAGAAGATGCACATATGCTAAAGCGTTCTATGTAGTCTCTTAAATGCTAGGTTGCATTACTGTACTCAACTATTTCAGTTCTAATTTAAGGGTGTGGGGACAAAAAATCTGGACAAAGTTCTACCGCTGTAATCGAGGTACCTTTGAAAACAAAACTTTTTTAATCTTATAAGATTATTTGATACTTGTTAGTAATTGTTACTGATAATTCATGTCGAGCTGGTTGAAGTCTGGGTAATAATGGAACACCTAAAAGAAAATGAACGACGAAATATCGTTGCCGAATTTTACAAAACTCATATTCATTTGAAAAAAGTCTTTGCTGTAAACCATTTTATTCAAATGGGAATACCAAAATCAATAATCTATGCTATTGTGCAAGGGTAGATAAGGACAATTTAGCACAAAGAAAACCAGGAAGTGGAAGACCAGCAAAAAAAATGCCCGAAAGGAAGAGACAAGCTCTTGTTTGTGCGGCTCATGGTAAGCTGGGTGTTTCATTACGGAAACTTGGTTGGAAATTTAAAATCAACAAGAAATATGTTAGTAACATATTGAAACAAAATAACGTGAGACTTTCAATGCAAAAATTAGCTCCCAGATACTCAGAGAAACAAAAATTAGAACAAAGGCGAAAACTAAGAATTCTCTCAGAATCAGTTTTTTCGCCATTCAATGGTTTGACAATAATCATGGATAACGAATCATATTTCAGTTTTGATGGCAGCGACACTGCCAATAACAAACATTTTTATTATAAAGAAGGTGATAATGTGGATCCCGAAGTACATTTCAAGTGACACAAGAAATTTCAGTCAGAAGTGTTGGTCTGGTTGGCCATTTCGTCACGCGGACATTCTTCTGCTTTTATTTGTCTATCAGGCAATTCCATTAATGGGAATATTTATGAAAAATATTGTGTAAGATCCCGACTTGCTCATTTCATCAGAAATAAACACTCTGATGGAAATTTTATCTTTTGGCCAGATATGGCAACAGCCCATTATGCAGCCAATGTTATTGCTGCGTATGAAGATCTAAATATTAATTATGTTCCAAAAGAACAAAATGTTCCAAACGTTCCTCAGTTAAGACCCATTGAACGTTTCTGGCGAAATCTGAAGAGAGAAGTTAATTCTGGCAGATGGGAAGCTTCCAGTCATAAGGAATTAAAGCAACGTATACTGTTAAAAATTCGGCAATCAAAAACATCGACATTTGAAAATTTAATGCGCCGTGTTAAAACAAAAATTCGCCAAGCAAGCCAGTATGGTGACGATTCCGTTCTTTAAAGTTAGCATATTGTTTGTATTATTTAAATATTTCATTTGGTATTTTTCAATAAAGATATGTTGTTTTAAAATCTGTCCAGATTTATTGTCCCCACACCCTTACCTAACTTCATCAACCATCAGTGGATGGCAGGCAGAACTACCCAATTTCATCAACCATCGAAGGAACAAGCATTCTATTCTGTCTATTTTATTTTTTAAAACTTCTTATAAGCTGTGTTACATTTACATTTACATAACTATTTGAATCAACATAAGCAATAAAGTATCTGATTTCATTGATCATCAAGCAAACATTTAAATATATAAGCTATTAATAAATGTTTATTTATTCTTATTTAGAAGTTCCTGATTTCACCAACCAAACATCTTATACTTCAGATGATAAGCAGAAGTATCTGACTTTCTTCATCAACCATCAAATGAAGGAGTGAGCATTATATAATAAGTTTAAGCTGAGCATTGTAAGCATTTTTGATGTCCTAATAAATCTATTTTTAAGCAAGCAACAAACACTATAAGCATCTAAAGAAGAGATTACAATCTTGATTAAAATCTGATTCATCACCACCGTTGTTATATTGTATTACTATTGGAATCTGTTGCTTTTATGCAGTAGTAGTGGCAAAGGTTTAAAATGGTTTCAAGAACTTCTTTGGTCTCCCTTTATTTATTACTTTTATATAATTCTCAACTTTGTTTCCTTGCAGCTGTTGCTATCAACGAAACTCTTCGTTGTTAATAAATTTAGCTTTGTCTATGCTCCAATCGTATATCACTTTTGGGAACTTTCTGATGGGTTTCAATCTTCTATTTTATATTTCACCAATCTATCATGTTATACATGATTGGGTTAAACCAGGTCAATAATGTTTTGTAAATTGTAGACCTTTATGTGATATGACTAGATTTTTAAGAAAATGTTTGTAGTATCTAATTTTTATTTCTTATTTTTCAAAATATCTCATCAATCTAAAAGTACACATCTTCCTGGAATGTAATTCAAGAAAAGGAAAATTTGATTTGCCTATAGTATTGCAGTTTATTGCCTTAATGCATCTTAACCCTGTTATGTGATTCCATTAATTCTGGTGTTATTGGTCAGCCAACCAAAAATCAATGTGTTAATATTGATTTAGAACCAATCAGTGCTATGTCTCTGATACTGTTATGTCCTAACATCCAAGCAAGTGCTGTCAGTTAGAAGGAGTATGCTACTGATAGCATTTATTTCAGTCAGAAATTCCGTGGCATATTTACAATAATGCACCATACCAATAGTTCTCCTATCAGTTTGCATATTGTGAGTGTTCTGGTCAGATACAGAGTTTTGTTTTGATCTTGTGTGATCTCGCTAATACTCTTTTTATCTAGGAACACTACATAGTACATAGTATTTTGAAAAACTAGACTGCTTTGGTTTTGTTGATTTATTTAATATTTTGGATATCTAAACTTTTGTCTTGGTTTTACAATAATAATAAATCTATTTCAAATGACCTGTTAGAAAACAAGTATAGAATATATCCAGACTTCTGATTTGGTTTCATCAATTTTATTAGTATTCATTTGCTATTTTTTTATCAATAAATACTATGTCGCAGTGTTTCAAACATCTAGGTTTCTGTTTTGATCTAGTTCTATTTTATCAATATTTACTAATTTCTTTTTATCCAGGAATACTACATTCTAGTGTTTTGGATGGATAAACTTTGTTTTGATTTAGTTTGATCTCTAGTATTTATTATATTTTTCTTTTTAATTTAACTTAATTGTCCAGAATGTATCCAATTACAGGACAATATAGTAAAATACTTAACAATATAAGTACTATAACATTAACACATAGTGTTTTGGACATCAAGGTTTCTGTTTTGGTCTAGTTTGATGTTGCTATTTATTTAATTGTTTCCAAGAATTAGATAATCTCTAAAGATCGGTTTTTATAAAAATTAATAACAACTAGGTAGGTATACTTAGATAGAATTAAAAATCGACTGAAGGTCAATACAGGCGGTGAATAACAAAAACTTAAAATTAATTTTAAAATTAAAAGTAGCATTGAATACGGATCGATCAGTATTGTATTTTTAGACTTTTATAATCGGGGAATCCCGTGCGCCAGTTGTTTCTGTTGTTTCCTCGTTAGTCCGCCCATTAAAACAATTTGTATTCGCCAGATTCGCCATCAAAATTGTGATAGTCTACGTCAATTGACTGTCACCGCTGTAACCGATGGTCTATCGTGCTCGTTGTCCGCTAGATATGAAAGTGTTTTTATTTGGTTTTACCTATATGTTTTAATTTTGTGTCTTTAAGCGTATTTTAAACTTTAAACAGACGTAACGATATATTTTCTAACTACTAGGAATCATTGAACTTAGGCATTTAGAACTACTAGATACCTACTTCCTGGAAAACAAAATTTCACACCAAGTTGATTTTATTAACCATTTTTAAAGTATGTATGATACAATTATAATATTTGTATGGGTTAAAGAGAAATAATAGAATAAATACTGAATATTCTTGGTTTTCTTAATATTTAATTACTTCAACTTGTAGAGGTTATAATAAACAATTTTCTCAAGGACATCCTTTGTTTTGTGCAAGAGGGAATTTTAAAATTACTGATAAGAATTCTGTATCAAAATTTATTATTTACTTATTACATACATATACTGATATTTATGTATTTGTGCTTGTTATGCATGTACAGATAAGACAAAATTAGTAATATCTACCTCTTGCACCAATTTGTAAAAATTATTAAAAATGTGCAATCTTATTTAAATATACACAAAAATATATAAAATTAATGTTATTTGTTATAAGAAATTGTATCTGTTTTAGATTTTAATGTGATACAAAATGCAGGTAGATAAAATATGGACTTACGGGAATGATGCTTGTAGGAATCATCCTTCCCCAAAACAAATTAAATTTATTGTTAATGAAAGTGAAAGATTGATTCTTCGAGGAAAATGTTTTCGTAAGTAAACAAATATAATCCATTGACTAAAGAATAACAGATCTCTTATTTGACAATAAAGCAGGGGAGGTTTGTGTTATTTGTATGCACATGTAGATGTTATGTCAAGTATTCATACATCCATGTTAATGATAATTAGTAAATTTGGTACATAAAAATGTATCAATTAGAGAAGGAAGTGTGAATCATCAAGATCAACACAAATGTATGTTGCCGTAGGCATATCACAAAGAAAACAAGATAGAAGAACGAAGTGCGAACAGACGAAAGTCAATGCAATGCATAGCACACACTGATTTGCGAAATGAACCCAACTGAACAGTTTTGTGTTTTTGCATCGATGAGTCACACTGCCTTCTCCAAGTAGTACATTTTTACTATAATATATTATTTTCACAACTACAATCTAAGGGAAACTCACATAGGAAAAAAATCTTTAACAAATCTAGAAGCCTGTGTTTGTGCAAGACTTCGGCTTTTCCAATACATGCTGTAGTAGCTGAAGAATTTTAAATTATTTTTTAATCAAAACTGGAAAAAAGTAATGACTGTCCTAAGTAGTGTACTAACATGCTGTAGGACTTTCAACTAATTTAGAGTTTGCATTAGCCACTATGTTGAAAAAAATTGTAGCAGTATTTCTTTGAACTCTGTTCGTGAATCTTTACTATTCTAAATTGTTCATCTTTGGGTTAAGAATTGAGTATATGGTTAAAAAGATACACAAGGCTGTATAACACAGGAGCAAGAAGGCAAATTCTAATATGTTCTACTACATATGTTTTATAAATTAATTAAAAATGATTCAAAAGATCCAGATTTGAACCTTTATGAGCTTTCGTCTTATCAGAATTGGATCGAATATTTTAAAATACATATAATTTGTGTAAATGCATGTTGATATAAATTATTATTATTATTTAACAGGTCATATGAGGAAATGGGTACTTTACAATGGAATGGATGTTGAAACAGGAAAACTATTCATAGTAAAAGAACGAAGTTTCTTTAGCCTTAATGAAAATGCAAAAGAAGAAATTGAGCAAAAGTTACAGTCATTAATACAGCTACGTCATACTAATCTGATAGAACTTTTGAGTTATACTTGTGAGTATGTGGAATCGGAAAAGAAGTGGGTATTTTACATTTTACAAGAATTTGTGTTTGGTAAGCAATATTTACTAACAAAATATATTTGTTGTGAGTTTAATAAAAAAAGTTTATAGGCATCGACTGCTTGACATTGTTTACGACTTTATTTTCTATACCAGCAGATACCTTGAGGTATATTGCAAAAGACATTTTAAAAGCATTTGAGTTTTTAGAAGAGAATGATATAGATTGTATTACACTACACTATTCTTCTGTTTATTTTGATAATAATACTGGTAACATAAACTGTATAGCGCACCAGCTTGAGGATAATTTCTTATTCTATTTCTTTAGGCATTGTTAAACTAATTAACTATGACATAGAAGAACTTGAAAAAGATCTATCTATATTCGTAGATAAAGAATATATCAATATATCCGATTTTGGATTTTTGTTGTTATCTTTGATTGGGGAAGAACCTGATGAATCTGGAACTTATGAAATGCCAAGAACAGATTGTTGGAATATTAAAGGTTTTATAGAGATGTAAGTATTCACGTTTCTTACAAATTAATGTTGTAATTAGGTCTTTGTTGGTTATACAGTTCAATTTTCATCTTTTTGGGTATTTACTAAGATCATGACAGTTCAGTCAGCTCCACCGCCCGGTGCAAAAACAGCAGTCGCTAATGCTGAGTTGCAGGGGCTATAACATTTAGATACATTTGGACTGTAACAGAGGCACCCCCAAAAATATTACAAAAATTAGAAAATTATATAAACTGTCAAATTTCAACAATAAATAAATCCCTAATGCTTTTTAGGTGGTTTACCACAAGATCATATCAATTTTATTATGATTAGAATGCCTTGATGATTATGTCAATTTGACAGATAATTGTCAGGGTAGAGTGAAAACATAAAAAAAAACAAAAGTAAAATAGAAAAAGAGGGAAGTATTGGTATTGTTTATTGCCCTGGCAAGAGAGTCAAACATATTATTTCTGCACTCTTTTAGTAAATAAATTTGCTAAGAAACTCAATATGAATTTCATCTTTTAAATTCTTGCCAAATAAATAAAACCTGTATAGGTTTGTTTTAAATTCTATGTGTAAACAATACTGTTACTACAATTAATAAATTATATTATGATGTGTTTTATGTTAAGAAGTACTTTTTCTCCTACATCAACATACTGTCTTTCGATTTTTCAAATTTCTCATAGTGTTTGCGACTAACCGTGAATTCACGCACATTCTTCACCATAAATTACAACTATAAGAAAAACAAGGTATTTCTTTAAGATCACAAATTACAATTCTTGCTGTTTTTTCCTTTAACTGTCACGAGGTGATCTAAAAGAACTGCAAAACAAGTGATAAACTACCTTTTTTCAGTTTGTCACTTCTAGTTCTAGTTGACATGTGACAATTGTTCACATCTTCATCAAAGCACTCTAAATGATCAACAAAATCCCTGCTAAATAGCCGCTAGCGACAAAAAACAAAATTCATCTGTGCTGAAAAATATAGTGACCCCTGTCATAGCAGCTGACACTTAGTGATTCATTCAATAACTCCGCTGTTCCAGCACAATTTCAAGATACCACGAACAAGCTTAAAGTTTGTGTGCTTATAAAGTGTCCTGCACAGGAAGCTCTGAGTCAACAAAGAACATGCCGCAACAAAAGACTTAACTATTTATTGATAGGAATTTTTATCAACTTAATAATAATAATAATAGTCTTTATTGTTACCCTGCTATTTACTATTAAGATGACAATAATAATAAATAATAACAGTAAAATTAATAATAATAACAATAACAATAATGCATTTAAGGGCAATGGGCAACAAAAGGCGAAGTTCAGCGTGAGAAGGCTGCTCTTAATTCTCAAAAAATTTTATTCATTAGTTACTTTTAAGGAAGTAAAGTTTGTTTCTATTCTAATCTAAAACATACGTAAAGTTACCTGATAATTATATTATTCCATAAAGGTAAAAATTCAACTGCATCTAGATTGTCATAGAGAATACTTTGAAAATCTGACAGATGCCATTTTCTGCCAAAAATGCAAAAAAAATGGTTTGGTAGATCAAAGTAGCTTGTATTTGATTTTCGGACATGCCCAGATTATTGGTGCAAAAAGTCTTTCAATAAAATCAAAAATAAGAATTCTTCTTATTTGGTACATATCTCTTGGTGGTTACCATATAAGATGTGGTTCTTTAAAATTTGAAATCAAGTTTCTCAAAAATTTAGTGTTAGGCCTGTGTTAATCTGTTTTATGTACCCTTCATTTATTTTTAACAAGATTTTTTATTAGAATTCTATTGTAACAGTATTATGTCGTTTGTATATGAGCATGATGCTATTCCTAAACATCTGTTGGGTTGATATGTTTTTTTCCATTTCAGGTGTATAGACAGGTATGACAATCGCATAGAATTATTTAGTCGTTCATATCTGGTGGAACAACTAAGTGATGTTGAAATAGTGGAAACTGCAGATGTTAACAAATGTGACACGTTAGAAAGATCTCAATCTAGAGTGGAATTGGAATTTGAAACAATAGAATTATTAGGAAAGGGCGGTTTTGGAAAAGTTTATAAGGTAACCATTCTTTAAGCACATTGAATAAACAAAAAACTTGTGCTAATTTTCAAAAAGTTGATATTTACATCCTAACTTCAAAAATCTATCTAGATATTATAATCCTACACTAATTGAAGTGTGTTTGTTTATTTGGATAGCATGATTTATATTTATCACTAAAAGGACACATATCTGTGTTGCAACTTAAATTGAGCCCGTTAAATTTTAAAAATTTAACTATCAAATTAAGTGTTTGAACTGGGACCCATGTACTTCTTGGCAAAAAGCAAGTTTTGCGCACTAAATGACGTTTCAACATTACCAACTATTGATGATAATGAAATAATTTTTATCTTTTTTATTCAACATTGTAACAGATAAACAAATGAATAGCAGTTAGTTGTAAACACAAACTTTTTATAAAAACTGGGAACTGCGATATAAATTGAGGTTAAGGTAAACAAAATGCAAAACGTGCAAAACTTTGTAGGTTGGTGTGGTAGCACTGTTCAACTTGGGAAAATTAACCTCGGTAAACCTCATGTTAAATGGCCAAAACTTGGTTCGAAAATAGGTTGTATTCTAGGATGAAAATAGATTCAAGTTTGATCCTAAAAAATAGGTAGAAAAAGGATAATGTCAAAAGAAAACAAAAACAGTTGCACAAATATTTCTTTACATTTTAATCTTAGATTATCTAAGAACATTTCTTTAGTGTTTCCTCTCTCAATGGACCTTTATAATTTTCCAAAACTTGGTTTTTTATGTAACGGAGGTTATGTTTACCAAATATTGCATGGATATTTCTTTTTTAAATTATGTCAAATAACAATTTCTAAACATTTCAGGCAAGAATGCATAAAGTGGGTATTCTGTACACAGTGCTTTTGTAAAGTAGTGCATAAATTCTTTAAAAATTCAGGAACGAACTTTTAGGAAAAACGCTCGGACCTGTCATTTTTTATTTTTAAATGCATATTTTTTTAAACAGAAAATATTCTACAGGGTGAGTCATATAGGAGGTATGACCAACAAAATTTCTTTTTATTGTCAACCCCTAGATTTTATTACAGAATTTAAAGGAGCACATTTTTTTATGTACGGTAAGCTAGTTATGGGTATAGGTTACATAAGAAAATTTTGAAGAAAAACTACCTCAAAATTTCACAATATTAAATTTAATGCAAAATTCAAAAGGCAACTAAATTAAATGTTCAAATTGTGCACTGTTGGCAACCTCACGGTGGCCAAGACGACTAATAAATTCTCTTTGAATATTGTCAATAACTTCTGGAGATATACGGCCAGTGATTTTAGAAGATTTAAAAGCAAGAATTCGTCAAGAAATACCTTGTATATCTCAAAAAGTTGTTGACAATATTCAAAGAGAATTTATTCATCTTCTTGGCTACTGTCAGGTTACCAACGGTGCACAATTTGAACATTTAATTTAGTTATCTTTTGAATTTTGCATTACCAGTAAATTTAATATTGTGAAATTTTGAGGTCTTTTTTCTTCGAAATTTTCCTATCTGACCTATTCCCACAATTACCGTAGCATATGTAAAAAAAATATGCTGTTTTAAATTCTGTAATAAAATATAGGGGTTGTCATTAGATAAAAATTTTAATGACATCATGCCTCCTATATGACTCACCTTGTATAAATATTTTCTATTTAAAAAAATGCGCATTTAAAAATAAAAATTGACCGGTCTAAGTGTTTTTCCTAAAAGTTCGTTCCTGAATTTTTAAAGAATTTATGCACTACTTTATGAAAGAACTGTATATTACACTATATTTCATTTTAGGTAAGACAGAAATTAGATGGAGCTCTTTATGCTTTAAAGAAAGTTAAACTTGAACATAATAATGAAAATTCCAACAAAAAGATAATTAGAGAAGTGCGGTTGTTGTCTAGATTGAATCATGAAAATATTGTCCGATATTATAATTCATGGAGAGATATGGAAGATGTCTCAGACAGCAGTGGTGATGAAACGGATTCTTCCAATCTTGACGATTTATATACAGTAAGAACGGCCATTGTAATTTATTTGTAGCCAAACTTGAATTATTTTGAAGATATTTCCTATTGGGATGTATGACTGTAAAATATAAATTTCTTTTGCAATAATCAAACTTTTTACTTATAGTTAGTATAGAATAGAAAATTTAAAAAGTTTAAATATTGTTGTAGTTGAATAGATATACATACATAATAATCCGCATACTGAATGATTTTTTTTTTAATTTTTAGAATCAGACAGAACTACTTAAATCATCTACTGAGGAAGTATTTTATTTAGAGTCTTCCACTAACGAAATAAATAGTGATGATTGTATTATCTTGTATGACTAAATAATTGTATTTTGATTCCTTAATAACTACATACAAATTCCATTTTAGTGCTAATACTGATGACATTGATGAAGATTCTGAGAATGATAAACAAATATTAGTAGGTAATAAATCTTTAATAGAACAAAAACCTGGTCAGGTCTTGTGTATTCAAATGGAGTTTTGTGAAAGAAGAACATTACGGACTGCAATTGATAAAGGAGAACTTGTAGGATCAGTTTCATGGAATTATCCGCGAATATGCAAGTATCTTAGAGAGATTGTTGAAGGTAGTCCTTACATATGCTTTATCAATCATTATGTGTTATTACTGTATTACATAAATGTTTTAGGACTGGTGTACATTCATGGTCAGGGTATTATTCACAGAGATCTTAATCCTATGAATATATTTCTGGATTCTAAAGATCATGTTAAAATTGGTGATTTTGGTTTAGCTACTACTAATATACGTTATAAACGAGAAATGTTGATTCAGAACAGACAAGGCATGTATATTATAAAAATTACAACTACATTTGCAACTATTAAAATCTTGTGAAATTCTTCAAATTATATAATGGGCGTTGTGAAAATAACTTCTGTTACACACATTGTTAATATTCTTAAGTTGATTACGAAATATTAATATTTAGTTTGGATAGCTTTTAACAGAGGACGTTTGCAGTGCCTTTAGAGGCAAGTCTTCTTAAGTTATAAACTAGGGATTGAAGGAAAGGGTAGAACAAAAAATATGGTGAAACCCTCTACAATGTAAAAGCAAGTGTAAAAAGTCACACGAATAAATTCTTTTTTCATCAATTTAATGGTGTGTATACCAACGCAAAGTGCTGAAGACACATATACCGCAACAACTTCATTTAGTAATGCTATATATAAAAAAATATATATCAGTAAAAGACTATTATCTTGCAGCTAAAGGGTTAATTCTGTTTTAATAAGATTGACCTGCACTCCTAATATTTAATTAATGGGCATTTATTTATGTTTACTCTTGTTAAACTGTTAGATAGTTTTTCGAGCTACTTGTTTGATAGAAGTGATTTAATGAGTGTTAGAATAAGATGAACTTCTGAAAAAACCTACATATTAAACAAATATTTTGTATTTTTAAGATCCCTATAATAAACAGAACTTACAGTTTTTATCATACTTTTAATTTCTAGTTGATGAGATTGATGCTACTACTAGTAAAACAGCCAGTGGAAGTTCAACTAGTCAAGTTGGTACAGCGTTATACAAAGCACCTGAATTGTTAAGATTGAATCATGTTTATGATGACAAACTTGATATGTATAGTTTAGGTATAACTTCTTTTCTAAGATTATTTATAAGTAAATGTTTGTTTAAATGCATTATATGATAGAAAATAACAGAAATGTGTACAGGCCTAACTTGTCATTGTTGCTTTAATGAGGATCTTGAAAACCATAAGAGTTACCGAGTTACTAATATTATCTGTGTGTTTGTATGTATTATAAATATTTAAGCTGATTAGAATAATAAACCATATTCATTTGTAATTAAACAACTTGGAGCTGTTGTTTGTATACTATTCATTTGTTTAGAATGGTACAGAACAGCCCAGGTTAACTCCTGCTTGGTAGGGAAAATGGAAATATCGATGGCCTAGTGACAATACCGTGTATCAAACATTTTGCAAATTTTACAGGTAACACAAAAACCAATTAAAAAGGGTCTATATTGATTTGAAAATGTGATTCTAAGATAATATAAAAATCGTAAATAAAATGTATAATTGTAAAAAAATTCACATTTTCAAATCAATATGGTCCCTTTTTAATTGTTTTTTGTGTTTCCAGTAAAATTTGCAAAATGTTTGATACGTGGCATTGTCACCAGGCCATCGATATGCAAAATAATTGTACGTTTGGGTGGTCGCACTAGCACGCACTTAGTTCGCATTTTTTTGGTGCCTTGCCTTCGGTTGGTAAATTGCGCCAGCACGGGGTGAGTGCCGTGCCTTCGGCTGGTCGCACTGCACTTTCTCGGGTCACTCAAAGTTGCACTGTTTTACTTCACGGTGCGTCTGGCGTTTGTGTAAAATTTCAAACTGTGAAATGGCGGGTTTATTAAAAGGTTTGATTGTCGAAGAGTTAGCAGAAGCAGAATCTATTATGTCGGACACCAGCAGTTCTGATGAAGATATTGAAGAGTTGTTGAATTTTGCGATGGAAAAGGAAGAGAGGCCTAAAGTCGAAAATTTTGTAAATATTGTAATCAACGAATATTCGAATGCAGAGGTATTTAATAATTTATATCACTCATTATCATTATTAAATAATTATTTTTCTTTCAGTTCAAACGAAATTTCCGTATACATAAGAGGACGTTCACTGCAATGAATAGCCATTTTAGAATGACTAATCATTTCCCCAAAACAGAAAAAAAAGGCGGCCCTAAACCTACATCCTCGGAGAGACATATTTTAGCATTTTTATGGTATGCTGGAAATAAGTGCTGCATGCGCGATGTAGCAGGTAGATTTGGGATGGCTGAATCAACATTTCATGCTCGTTTTAATCGTGTTTTGGAATACTTAATTTCTATAGCACCGGTTACTATTAAGTTCCCTGACACTTACCAGACCAGATTAAATATAAGTAAAAAATTTGAACAAATTCGAGGTTTATCAGGTGCCATAGGATGTATTGATGGTACCTACATTCCTATTAAAACTCTCATTTACAAAATAAAATCAACATATGTGAACCGCCACCATATGCCATCAATAACATTACAAGGGATCTGTGATGCAGATAAAAGATTTCTCGATGTATTTACTGGTATTCCTAGTAAAATACATGATGCAAGGGTGTTTAGATTGTCACATATAGGCAATAGAATACCTGAGATTTGTGGAAATGATTTTCATTTGTTGGGTGATTCAGCATACCCTTTGCGGAAATATCTAATTACACCCTTTAGGGATTATGAAAATCTGACGGAAGCTGAAAATACTTTTAATTATGCATTTTCTGCTACCAGGGTTAAAATAGAAAATGCATTTGGACTATTGAAGTCAAGTTTCGGCAACTTATCCGAACCGAATTTGAATGTGTAGACACAATTTTAAAATTTATTGTTGCATGTTGTGTGCTACATAATCTGTGTATAGACGGAGAAAATGAATGGGATGAAGAAGATGATGACCAACATGACATTGCACATCCTATAAACAACACGAGATAATTTCAATGAAGAACGTGGTAACAGGGACTGTGAAGAAGGAGAAGCAAAAAGATATAATTTGTGTCAAATGCTACATAATTAAATATATTTGAATAATATACCAAAAAAGACTTTATTATTTAATAAATGTAATTGTAATTTGTAATAATATTAATTCCTATGACTACTATAAGTGCATATTATGTTTTTTACAGTTTTTCCAATATCTTCTTGAGTAAATCATTTCTTTCTTCTAGCACCTTCATTCGCTGAAGGTGTCGTCTTTCTTTTTTTTCTTCTTTTTCTTTGTGTATTTGCAGCAACACCTCGGCTAATCTACCCTTCCTTGCTTTTTTTTCTTTGCTAGTTTTACAAATGGTAACAGCATTACCACTCCTCATTACTTCAGGCTGCACAGTGTCATCATTGGCGCTAATTAACCGCAGTTCATTTTCAAATTCTATATTTTGTCTGACCTCTCCTGTTTTGCTATTATTTTCAATGGTGGTCTTTTTTCTTTTTAAGATTGTTTTATATATATATTTTCACATTGGGTTGCACTTCGATTTGAACCAGTCTCTTCTTCGAGTAACTGGCTTATGTGCTCCCACATGCGTTTTTTATTTTTAAATTTCTTTAAAGTTCCTACTTCATTTAGGAAAGCAGCATATTTGTCTAGAATAAACCTAGTCTCTGTTTCCCCCAATTCTCCAATTTCTATAAAATAAAGTTAAGAAAAATAAGTTTGTTAAATATACCAAAAAAGTCTATCTTTTACTTGATTCAGCAAATGATGTGTTAGCAGTTGATGTTGATGGCTGCGATCATTCTTGCAAGGAGATGGTAGCTGGCTGCTGCTCTACTTTGTGGACTGCTAAAATGTTTGCAGCAATCAATTCTTCCTTAGCAAGTTCAATTATAATCTCTTGCCCTAGCAAATTAGAAATTTTGCAATTATAATTAGATCTAAATATAATTAAAACATAACTAAATTTAATAATCAAGTTTGGTGATACTTAAAATTAATGATTTTAATTTAACCCTGTTGTTTAATTTACCATTTGGCTTCTGAACTTTGCACAACATCTTTCCATTTTGTTCTCTGATATTATAGAATTCGTCATAAATAAAATCTTTAAATTGAACTGCCATTTCAGATATCACTTTTTCAAATCAGTTGTATTTCGGATTGCTGTAAAGAAGTTTACTTTATAAAACAAAACTTGAAAATAATACTCGTTTTTAAATTACCTACCTGCGTTTTGCACTTCTTCTTAGTTATTACCAAATGTTAACACTACACAAACTACCCATTTTCAAAGTACCTGCATTTTTCGGGGGACAATAAATTCTTTCTTTTGAATTCAGATGCAAACCACATGTTTTCAATTTGGCACGGTTGTTGCCGTATTCGCGCGGTGCCAGTGCAACTCGATCACGTGATCACCTTGCCTTGGTGCATATTTAATATGAACTAGCATGGTGCTGGTGCGGTGCCAGCCGAACATGCTATAAGTTGTAGTAAGTAACTGTGAAGATTAAATACTTGAATCAATAACAAACATAACCTCAGCTGTCTGGTTTTCTTCTGAATTAGGTATTTAAAGATGATGTAAATCAACACGATGGAGTGTTGGTAAGCACACCCCTTTCTTTCCAGGGTAAGCTTAGATTGATGTTTAGAACATCGGGAACAATGTTTTGTTAATTTACTGAGTGCTTGGAACATTGACTCGGACTCACTCTTAAACAAACTGATGCATTTTGCCAACACCCCACCACATTTTTATAATCTATTTTTAAATTGATCACTTCTTGAAAGAAAGGCCTATGTTTTTGAACTTTTTCACCTATAAAAAGTAACATAACAAATAATTCCAATGTTGTAAATGCTTTCTTCACAATTATTAGAAATAACAAAATGCAGCAAACTGATCTTGTGTTAAATGAACAATATTCGATTCGAACCAATCCAAATTGGTGAATCAAACACAGCTTGTATTATTGTTCTCAAGTTGTTATTTGTTTACCTATAGTTGTTCTAACCTGGTTTTTGTTGCTAGATAGCATCACATGCGATCTGTTCAGAATTATTTTAACCAAAATAGTGTAATGCAGATGAACAAACTTTAAGCTAATAGTTTTGAATGGTCAAAAGTAGAATCTTTAAATAGATTTCAAAAAACAACACACAAACGGTTTTAAAAAGAAATAATAGTTTAATCAACTTTGTACCTCTTGTGGTTTTTGAATTTCCTAGTATTAAAAAAATGATGGCAGATTTATCCTGCATTATATGCATGTATGTTTAAAAATGCACAACTAATGACTATTTCTCTCTTTGTAACATTCTTATCTATACCATAATACAAACAATCATGAAACTTAATCTTATTAACTTACAGGAATAATTCTATTTGAAATGTGTTATCAAAAACCTGAAACGGAAAGTGAACGAATAACAGTTTTGATGAGATTGCGTGATGAACGAATCTTCTTTCCAAGCAATTTCAATTCCATAGCATTTTCAAAGGAACAGGAGATTATAAAGTAAGTTAGAGCAAGAGGCAGTGTGATAACTAATTATTAAATAAAAATAATCTAGGAAACTTTTAAACCATAATGTGGAAGACCGTCCCACATCAAAGCAATTACTTCGAAATATACCACCCATAGTAGAGGAAGAAAAACAAGAGGAAATGTTTAAACATGTACTTGAACATCCCTACTCAAAGCTGTATAGAGTTTTAATGGAATGTTGTTTTAATCAAAGTAATAACTACAGCCATGATATAATTGTTAATGGTTTTCAAGATGTACCAAATCTTAATTTTATGGAGACTCTTATTAAAGTAAGTTTAGAGTATTTGACATTTTCACATTATTGATGCTTTGTTGTAGATATTCAAGACACATGGTGGAAAACATTTTAGTGTGCCACATATAATGTCACAGAAAGGTTGTTCTGACAATTGTACAACTTGCTTAAAGTTGATGACACAATCTGGAACGATTGTATCACTATCTTGCAATAGCAGGTATGATGTTGAGTTTTATAGACATATTACCTAGTAAACTACCGAGATTTTACCTGTATATTACCTACATTACAGAATGCCATTTATAAGGTATATTGCAGAACCTGCAAATGATATAACTTGGATAAGGCGTTTCTCTGTTGAAAGAGTATCTGCAGCAAATATTTATGAATGTGCTTTTGATATTATTACTCCCATTGATTTACGCAAATCCAGGAATTTCTTGCCAGATGCAGAAATTCTATTGATACTTAATGAAATAAGGGATTCTTTCCATAAATTGGACCCAAAATCATTTTGTATAAATTTAAATCATTCCTCATTAATTGGCGCAATATTTCTAGAATGCAATGTTACAAGATTACTTGATATACCTTTTGTTGTAAAAGTTTTGAAAACGACTAGAGTAAGTATCAGTACACAAATTGATGATATTTATATGTAATTTTACTGTAAATTTGTAGGGCATTCGCAGAAAAACACTTTTAAGTCTGTACATACCTGAAACATATATAAAACTATGTAAAGTGCTGGACACATCATATACCTTACCTAAGCTACGATCAATTCTAAATAGCTTCTTCACAAGTGATTATAGAAGAAGTTTGGCAAGGAGCGCTATTGAAGAATTAGAAAATATCATTTCACTTTCTAGAAGACTTGGTGTAACTGTGAGTACTTTCAAGTTACATAGTTTTAACTGAACGTTTTATTTATCTTTTGTTTTCTTTTTAATTGTATAGTGTGATATCAAGATAAGTCCTGGTTTATTACTTCGATTTGAGAATTATTCAGGTGTTTTAATTAACTTTCTATACAATTCTAGAAGAAATATGTACTTATTAGGAATAGGTGGCAGATACGATGAAGTTATACAAAAAGTTCAAACTTCTTTAAATGCTATAGAAAGTAGCATCAAATGTGGTATTGGAATTTCTATATATCCAGAAAACTTATGCAAGATCTTAGAAGCAGAAGGTGAAAATCATGTGAATGTTAATGTTGCAGTATGTTACTTTTCCAAGAAAAGTGCTATAAATAGGGAAATGGAAGTAAGAATTTATTAGTAAAATTACTTTAATTTTTATTAATACAAGGTTGCTTCGAAATACTTGCAGAAATTTAAATTATACATTTCTTACCCACTAAGCATTCACAAAGAAATAAAGAAAAAAAAAAAATTCTTTGGTTGGAAAAGATAGAATTTTGAAAAATCTGCGATTAATTATTTGAGAACTTCTGGGAATGTACTTACCTGTACACAGCGATGTCATTAGAATAAATACACTGTGAATTTAACAACTTGGTATTTTTGAGCAAGGCCAGTTTTAAATGATTGACCCTGATGCAATAGTAGTTACAAAGAAAAGCATCTACCCTTCTTTTTTTTCTAACCACCACACCACCTCGTCAGTTTTAAGGCATTAGTCACTGGCAGGCAATTACTCCATCATGGGAATAAGATAACAGTTTAGTTTACTGTAGCAATGCTCCATAGTTGATTAAACTGTTTCAAAACTTATTAATTGTTTACTTTGCTAGTGTAGTGTGTTTTTCAAAACTTATTTTTTATTAAATTGTACAGTTTTTTAGTGTTTAGTGTAGATACTTTTTCAGAAATTTGTTTAAATTCATTTTATGTGAGCATGGGTTGTATCCCTACTACGTTCAACGCATCCAAACATTACAACCCACAAATGCTCCACACAAGATTGATTTTGTTATTAGAAATCGTCCAGTTCTTACAGTTCTTAGTATCATGTGATGAAGCCACCTTTATCCAGAATGGAGTAACATCTACAGTTGGTGCAATGAAGATCCATATGCTCTTCGAGAAGATCACCATCAGCAATGGTTTTCTCTCAACTTGTTTGTTGCTCTTCTTGGAAGTCGTTTGATCAGACCTTCTATTTTATCCCCGTTAGACAGTCAAGCTTATGCTAACCTTTTAAATGTCAAACTTTTGGATGAGCTCCCTCTGGTGCGAAACCGTGTGTGGTTCTTGCATGATGGTGTGCCGCACATCCCATCACGGAATAACTTAATCAGCACTTTGAGCATAGATGGATAGGTTGCAAATGGACCAGTGTTATGGCCATCTCAATTGCATGATCTGAATTCCTGTGAATTCTATTTGTGGGGAATCATTAGTGTATGCCATTTCAGTGAACACTCCACAGCAGCTAGTGGAGCGAATACAGAATTCTACAGACCCTATCTGTCTGTGTTGGCCAACATTTCGAGCACTTACTTTAAGTGAAGTGTAAGTTTTCAGTTGTTTCTTCATTTATGCCTCATGTATGATTATCATCTGTAGATTAGAGTAGAGATCTGCAAGAAACATCCAATCGTAGGTAATTAACACAAATGATAGTTTTGCACCTTTAGAATTGGTGAGGAAGAAATAATGTATTTCAAGTTCGTTTATAACTTATTTTAGCTCCATTTGCTTAAAATTCATCTCTCGCTTTTTAAAAGCATGTTACTTGCAAAGGTAATAAAGTTATGACATGGAGTATGTACGTTACTTGAATTTGCGATCATAATCAGCTCCAAAGATTACAGATTTCAACAATCTTTCCGATTTTGTGGTTTGTTTTGAAGATTGCACTATCACATTTCTTTTTTATTTTTTTTTATTTTTTATTTTTATTATTATTATTATTTATTATACCGAAACTACATTACAGTATCGTTAAGAAATCACCGCAAATCGACATCACTGACATCAACCTGCATTTCCACCCCAGATAGTTACCTTATGTTATCTTGTACCTACCAGCATGAGCTAGAAATTGACCTTGAGTTTTGTCTTAGTTTAGACTTCCATTGTTTCAAACCTCTGTAAAAATCATTTCAAAAATCTTCATGTTAATAATTTGCATGGCCGTAATAAAATAAAATTAGGTCATCAGTTCCTATTATCATTAGGATAGATCATAATAAAATCTATTTGTGAAATTTAATACGCAAGTAATAAAGTTTAATGTGTTAAATTTATTTATTATTGTTATTCTGGCTCCGAATTTTGAATGTCAAGTCAGCAGTTTATTCTTTGGAAATAAGTGTTATGACACATTTTCAAAATGTTGTTGTTTCCAAAAAAGGACTGTTTGATTTAAAAATGTTGTCAATGGACATCTTTTGGTAGCTACAACTATTTTTTTTCAACAACTATTTTGAAGCAACCCTGTATAATTAATTGAAAGTAAATCACTTATAATATCAGAATAGTAAATATCATGTCATTTTTGTTTTCATGTAATCATGATGAAACCGACCCTGAATTTTTCCTTATGTTAAACTTTTCTTTGAGTAAAAGAGAAAGATGGTATTCTTTTATTACTTTAATTGTAGATACTGAAAAAGCTGTGGTCTGCTGAAATACCTTGTACCTTTATCAAACCATATAACAGGAAACATGTGAAGAATCTCTGCAAAAAGCATAATCTTTTATTTGCAATTATACTTCAGTCCAAAGATAAAGAATGTATCATTCTAGCAGAATGGAAAGACAACTGGACTGTGTAAGTAAGGAATTTTCAATAGTGTTGCATATTAACTAAAAGAATTGTAAATATTTGCTCTACTGATCATTTGACAAAAAATCTAACTGAAAAAGTTGTAGGATTTTAAAAAATGTACTCAAATTTGCTTTTAAGAGAAGATCCCTGCATCATTAATCCATGTTGCAAGTTCCGATGTTTCACTCAATGCGTTCATAATTTATCTTATGTTGAAACTTCCAACTCAGTTAATGATGTGGGGATCTTCTTTCGTGGTTACAATAACAACTTAATTTGATTCCTAAATAAAGCATGAAGAATATCACTATTCATGGAATGTATAAGTTGATGTTAATTAGATTAAAAGATCTTCCTCATTGTATTTGGTTTGTTGGATTTACAGCAGTGGTTGGTAACCTGACTTTAGAGTAGACCTGAATTACTTGACTGGTTAATTTCATATACAATTTAACAATTAACTCATTAAATGGTCTAGACCTACTTTGAATTAGATCTTTATTGCTGCTGTAGGTCTTTGTTCTTTAATAAAGGAATGTTTTTAAAGGTATGCAGGAAACTACCATTTCATACTAGACACAAAAATGAAACAAAATTCCCAAATAAAATTTTTTCCTGATGTGTTAAATAAAAAATATTTAAGAAATTGCTGATATAATAAGCGAAAGTGGTACACTGTCCTTTGTAACAGAAGGAATGAAACAAAAAAAAAACAAGCACTAAGTTAAATCTTGTAATTAAACGCCATACATTAACCGACAATTATGAATAAAATGCTCTTATCCTTTCATAGAAACTTTTAATTTGTAAACATTAATTGATGCGTGGTGATAAACTGATAAAGTTACAAAATCCATACTATAAAGACATTTTCTTCTTAGGATTGAACTTAAATATTCTCTAATTACCATACTTTATCATTTCTTTTTATTAGGATGAGATAAAGCTATATTGTTTGATTTGAATTCTAATAATAATGGGTTACTTTCATATTTTTTATTTTTTTATTGATAGTAGAGATCGAATGGAGTGTATAGAATTTTTTTAAAATTTTTTGAAGATGCTATCCCTACTAAAAAAAAAAGTATATACTCAAGAGCATAATAACTGTAGCACCACATGCAACTTGACTGTATTTAGTGAAATTACTTGGAGAATAACTCGGTCCCAATTTTCTGAATAATCCAGATAATTATGGGAAAAATAAAATACATAAAAGGGGGGCCAAAAAGGTTCTCCTGGATCTCAACGCGGGCAGTTAGTTTAGCAAAAATTGTGTGTGATGCTATAGTTATGCTCTTGAATGTAGCGTTAAAGGCTGGACCAATCAGAATGCACATGTACTTACTTATCATGTGGTATTACCGCATTATTTCACTTTTAGTTCTATCATCATAAATGACATTTTAAGGTTAGGCTTTATAAATGGGTCTGTTGATGTGATAATAACTAAACTCTGTGATTGATCACAGAATTGTGCCACTTTCAAATCGACTTCCAACTTTAATTATTTTTTCTAATTTAAGAAGCAATGAAGAAATTAATAGATTACATATTGATCTTCTGTGGAGCTCTTTCATGGATAAGATTAAATGAAAATTAATAAAACGGTCTTTATTTCTTTATAGAGTTTCTATTTTTAATTTTTAAGAAAACAGCTGTTTTGTGGTTCATTTTAATACCCCATCTTCATCACATTGAAAGAACAGATCCTTCCAAACTAGACTTAAGGAACACATAAAATGTATAAAGTATAATAAAATGGACTTACTATTCGCTAAGCGTATTTTAGATACAGAACATTCATTTGATCAACAACATAATTTTGAAAGTCTTCACACACAACCCAACAGCCCTTTACTATACAACTTAAAAAATTTAAAACTATAGTTCTGCTAAGAATAACTCAATATGCATAAGACGTCACATAACTATGGTTACCAAGTCATACCAAGTGGTGGTTTAGTCATCTAATGTTTTGGCACGTCCTAAAAACATTGTTTGCAACTATTCCTCAATTCCAGAATCATTCTTATTAATATTAATATTTTATTTAATTAGAATTTAGAAAACTACTCCTTTTATTTTAACACTAAAAGTTGTTTTATTAAAAATACAAAACAGGACATTTTGTTGCGACATTTTTCCATCTTTTTCTATTCAATGTTCCCTATTTATAAAATACATATTTGACAGCAATAGAAAATGAAAGTACATAATCAATAATTTCAAAAATAATGCGAACATATACCTGTAACATAATAATACACTTGTTTTTACAATTTTTAATCTGAATCAGTATCACTTAAAAAACTTAACTCCCTGTCATTATTTTCACTTAAGTTAATTATAATTGAGTTTGTTAAACTAAGCATTGTACAAAAAAAATGTTTCAAATAAACCTTTAATAGTATCAAGGGGGACGTCTGCCTGTGTAAAGATTAGCCTGTCCCCACTGACCCTGAGGGTGAAGCGGGGAGACAACTTTGAAATTTCAAGTGGAACCCTCATTTTTTATTGCAGATTTGGATTCATTGAAAGAAAATGCATAAGTTCTGTTCGAAACATTTCTTTTGAATCATGATAGATGGCACTGTAATCAGTGAAAATTAGTTTTCACCATTTTCTTGAAGAAAAATCAACCACTTTTATGCATATCGATTCTAAAATTATTGTCAATTGAAAAGCAGTGTTTCTGATGTCTGATCATGGATTTCGCATGATCGTAGATGGCGTTGCAAATTACATTGTGTAAAAATTTCAAGTCTAAACCTTCATCCTAACAAAAGTTAATATGGGGTAGATATTTTAACATGGGAATCCCTATGACCAGTGGTAAAAAAAATGCACTGTATATGGAACTGCTATTATTAATCCTCTAGTTCTTTTATTATCACTAACAGGAAAATTACTTGTTAACTTTTTTGTATATTTTGATGCATTGTATTTAGTTTTAGAATTTCCTGCATACTTATACATAAACAAAGAAAATTCTCAACATTGATCTATTTGAAATAATTGCATGTGTTCAGTAAAGGGAAGCTTCCAGCTTATATTCGTGTTGTAATTAATAGTTTAAGAACATTAGTATTCTCAGTATCTATGTACATACAATATCAGAATCAAGGTCAGAATACATTATTTTAGCAACAAACTGCAAATCACACTATTTTCAGCAAGATGTTTAATTGTCTACATTTATAATATTTAGATCAGTTGATTAGTTTCATACTTTCTTGAACATCTTTTAACTTGCTTAAATTCTGGCATGTGATTACACAAAACAATAACAGTAGATCTTTTCGATTGGCATTTCGAGTTTTAACCACTGGTTGCATATAGTCATTAATCATTACATTATTGGTTAATACCAAAGTTTGTCATAGAAGAAGTGCAATCGAACTGTATCTGTATTGCTAAACTGAAATCCCAATAGATGAGAATTGCTTACTTTTATGGAACAGTTTGTCAATGTTGCTTACAAATGAGTTGAATCAGGTTTGGCTGTTGTTCATGCACAGAAGTGTGTGTGTTCCATTAATTAAAAAGGGAGGTGTATTTCACACACTTTTTATGTGTAACAAAGGAGTAGTACACAAATTTATAATCTCAAATTGCAACTGACAAGCGGTAATGGTAATAATGCAAATCTACTGATTGGCATGCGTAATAACCAATGACATCTACATGACATTTTTGTTTACATTTGAAGTGTTTCAGTTAATATCAAACTTGAAAAGGTTTATTAATATAATTATTAATATACTTTCAAATTGTAGATGGGAAGAAAGACTGGTGACTATTGAAAATGCTCTTCAGATTCTAAAACATGCAAAAAATCGTGTATCATTATCACTGTTACGAAGAGTTGACACACCTCCACATATTATATCTTTACATAAGCAAGAATTGGGATTATTTGGCAGAATAAAAGTGACAAATGATGTAATCTTTGTTATTTTATAAAAGATTTATGTTTTGTATACTTTCTACACTGTGTTGTAGGTAGGAAGACAGACAAGTATTTGTAGAGATCGACTGAATGGTTCTACAGTTGTGATAATAGTTGATACTGAAATAACTCTTGTTATGAAGGCAGTGAATTTGATGACATCTCGATGGTTTGATAAAAATTTCATGGACAACTTGAACAACCTTCTTTCATCAAGGTAAATACAGTATAAGACATTACAAGAAAATATGGCGAAAGGAGTAGCAATAAGCTAAGGAAAATGAACCCACTTAAAAATCAAAATATTTATATTATTCCTTGTAGTAATCCCACATAACTCAGTCAAAAAAGTACATCCATTGCAGATAGACCTACCCAGATCAATGAACAAATTAAATTCTAAATTGTTGTTGCTAAGATGTTAATACCTTGTCAAGATGTATTGAAGTTATATAACAGGGATACGGAAGTTATACCATAAAATGATGAAATATCAAGACATTTTGGAAATCAAACGTCACTATAGGTGTGCTAGATTCTCTGTCATTATTTCTTGTTCATTCATTTTCTCAGCATATAGGGTGTATAGTTCTGCTACAGAAAGATTGCTTTCTAAGTATTCTCTGTTACTGTCTGCATGGTAATAATGAAATTCGACATGACAAAACTAATTGATATATTCCTTTTCAATTTCTACATTCCTTTCTGAAATTTTCTTTTTAGTGTGTAGTCCCTGCTTACTCATCTTGGGTGTGTTTGTCTTTGTCTCATTATTTCTATTTTGTAATGCATAGTTTTCAGACTCACATTAAGAGTTGAAAGAAAATATTGTTTACAAACCTGCACCTTTCTTTCCTTAACTTTAAATGAATATCTAATAGTTTGGTTTTTCTTTGAATTTTCATTATCTTTGTCCTTCCTTCTCTTCTTGATCACTTTCGTTCATTTTTCATGTAATTAATGTACAAAAATAACAACTATGTTAAGACTTCAAAGAAACGGAGTACTGTCTCCATTTTTAATAGTATGTTATGAAGTGTAAAGCTGCAAGCTGCATTGTTGTATGTTGTAATGTAATGTAATGATTTCATACAATTAATTCAATTTATGTACAAGGTTCTAAGTAGAATATACAACATTGTTTTAGCAAAATTAACCTTACAATTTTAAGCCAGCTGTGTGCAAACAGTTTTTCTTTTTTCACTTCATATAAAAGCAAAGGTGGGGAGGGGGGCAACACTTAATCCTCACGCTATATAAACAACTACTATTATATAATAATAATAACTTTACTGTTGCAGTTTTCCTCAAAATGGAGACGACTTGTATCAAATCTGTGATACTGTTTATAAAGAAAAACAAAACCAAGGTGATTTAAATGTAATTTTTTATGATGTCATACATCGTATAAGTTTTATACATTGTGTATGATTACTTAATTTAACATTGTGCCATCCTAGGCATATTTATCAAAGATTATTCAAGCAAAGTAAAGTGCTATTTTGTCTGTGTTAATTGAAAAACATGTATAACTATTTTAAATAATTTTATGTATTAATTAATTACTCATTGTATTATGCTTCTGTTTGTGATGATTATATTATAATGTATGTGCAATCAGTTACTGAAAAGCATCAATACTTCTCTTACCTTTATTGTTTGAAAGTACTAAGAATTCACATGACAATGATATACTTTTACATTTATTAATGGTATAATTTTAAAAAGATTTATATTGTAAGTATACATATGTATTTTAAATGGTTCTACATACATTAGGAAAAATGATGGATTTTAGATACATTCTAGGTTAGTGAGTAAGATTTGAGATCAATTTGCTAAACTATTTTAAAATTATGATAATTCTAATTTGTAGTATGTATTATGCACAGAATAATTGAATCAGTGGGTGCAAGAACAGCGTAAGTCCAGTTTTGAATTTTTCAAGTACAAACAAAACTAAAAGCAGTGTAAATCCTAATATTTCTTAATATTTCCTTTCCCTCATTTATTCCCCTATGAAGGATATTCAGGCAGTTTTAGATCCAAAATAGAAGAATCGGCTTCTACCAATAATGATGTGTATGGGGTAGGCTGTTCATACCACATCACGAAACAAACGACAAGCAATGCATGCATTGCAGTAGCTACGTGTGCAAGACTGTTGGGAGGCAAAAATCTAAAACATCCTTGATTTGTTTATTACTATCTTATGTGTAATAATGCAAACTGTCTTTACAGTTTTTTGATGAAATAACATTTTAAACATTAATTATCTATCTTGGTTCAAAATACTTGCTGATGACAGTTCAACATTTTTGGTACTTGTTAATTGGCCTGATGTATAATACATCATTAACCTTTGTTCATGCTTATTATTTTATTACTGGCTGGTCAGTACTTATTGGGATTTGTTGTCTGATTCATGAAAACCTTTTAAATATGCTTGATGTAGGGTTTAAAGTTTTATGAGAAGAAGAATATATCACAAGAAGGGCTGTTCTGTAAACAATTGAAGAGTACAGGGAAAAATGATCTAAGCCACATTAGACCTGAATATGATTTATACATCATTTCTTATAGTTTCGTGTCTGCTCTTTCACATTGTGTACTTGAAATTAATGAAAAACCGATCTAGGTCACTGAAAACCACAAATAAAGAATAGGTACTGTATGGAAAAGCGATCGAAGTCCATGCTTTAAATTGAAATATCTCAAAACTATTTAAATGTGACTTAGATCGTTTTTCCCCTATACTCTTCAATTGTTAAAAATAAAAGGAGCTCTAACAGCGGTGGTCTGTGACTTAACTGCAGGGTAGACTGCATGATTGGTTTAAATTTTCAGAATTGTCAAATTATAAAGAAATTAACCAATCAGGTAGTCCTGGCCTTCCCTGAAGTTAGGTCATGGGCCATCACTGATTATCTAGATTTTGTTGTCATGACTATGACCAATCAAAATTTCTATTCTGGCATTTAACGGTCCTCTAATATTGTTATAGAATGGTCATTAGTTGTTTTATAATCAATTCACTTGATTGAACCACAAGAATTATTATTAGACTGCTTTACACAAGATAAGTACATGGGGCAAATGTACAGAAGAGTAGTATCAGGGGTGCGCTAGTCTGGAGAGGTTGCATGTACTTGTGTGAAAGTAATATAAAAAACATAAATATACGAACGCCACCACTGTAATGCTCAGCTGATGTGACCTTCATCCAAAACTGGTCTACTGTGCACACTCCTCACATTCCTTAGTGATGTACTTCTGTGCAAAGCATCTATCATAATTCATTGTTATATTTACCAATCTGTGAAAAAACATAAATAGTATTTTTACAATAATAAATATATTTATTTATGACCATTATTTTAAGCCTCTTTCAAATTTTTTTAGTTAGGTAATGAGTAATATAGTAGTCCAACACATTCTTAAATAATAAGAAATTTTAGGTTTTTGACTCCCACCTATTTCCTTCCCACTCATGTTCACACTAACAGCAGTGTTAATGAGATAATGTGTAACATAAAAAATAACATTAATCAAAAATGAAACAATATTCTTTGTAACTGGATCAATAATGAAACCAAAAAATGAAAACTTAGAAAACAAAGCACTGTCTATACTCAATTCAGTAGAATATACACATGCAGTTGCTGCTGGGCAAACTGTGTAATTGTGGAGGTCCACAATACACCTGTCAATATTCTTGATTCCTGATATTCCTGAATTTGTGTTAAGTCTGTCAGCTTGTAAGTGGTGGCTGTTCAATTGATATGTCAATTAGAGTACGCACATATTGTGAGATTATATATGTATATTTATACATCATGATTTCTTACTCACTGTTCTGTCCTGTCTCACACAGTTTGGTTTCAATCCTAGTTCCTAGTTTTATGAGAGCATCTGTACTAATGTTGAACACTTAACAGGATTGCCATAATTTGGGTTCCATGATTCCGCAGTTATTGTAATGTAATATGTTGTTTGTTTTATATTGATACACAGAACAGGAATTATAAGAAAACTATGATGATTTTAAAAAGCTAGTAATTAAAAACCAAGAACAAAATTAACTGAAATAATAACGTTTTTTACCGTTAGACAAAATGAGATTATTTATATAGTTAAATTTTTAAATATAGACCGGTTTAGGGTTAAGTGCTTTGGTGTACAGTTCTAGTTAAGAAATGACCGTCGTCTGTAGTAGAAGTAAGGGACTCTGCACACTGCATCACGGTCGTCCAGAAAGCTCAAATTAGAAATTATTTTTATGTTAAACGATTTCAGTTGTTTATTTCATCTACATATTAGCTTGACATGTTAAGCTGTACAACAACAACATTTGAATGTATCAAATCTTTTTTATTTCTTTTTGTAACTTATTTGATTTATATTGCAAACCGTGGTGGGTTAACACTTGGCAGGCAGGTAGCTGTTTTATAATACTTTTACCTGCATCGTTTATCTTTCTAAACATAAATGAATAGAAGAAGGATGCATACAGCAACACAACTAACGAGTATATGTTTATGGCTGGCATAATATAGAAAACATGGGCTAAAGGGAAATAGAAGTTTTAAAGTTTTGATGGACTTATGCAGTCAGGATAATCCTAAACGGGTCTAAATTCAAAAATTGAACTATAAAAACCAAAAGTATATCGAAAATAATATTTTGAAAAGCATCTAAACGAAAATGATATTTGACATTTTTCACATCCTTGGAGTTTGTTGCCTAAAACTGCCTAACACTAATAATGAGAATTCTATACTGATTTGCAAAATAATCCACACACTTAAAATTTTGTAATTTCTGGTTTGTAAAATGATTTCCATAATTAGAAACCTATTTAATGATTAAAATTTCTAAAATTCTGTCCTGTATGTTTTGTTTTTGTGCTTAAATTTGATAAATATATGAATTACACATTTCTTCCATTGAAATCCATTAATATTTTCCTGGTGGTTGGATTTTTTTGCTACACAGTATACTATATTTTAATGTTTTCTTGTCATGTAAAAGTTTTCCATATTTTATGAAGAGTAATCTGTACATACATCAGCCTCATGGCTAAAACCATGAATTTTTTTTAAAATTTTTTTTCACTTTTTTTATATCCAATTTAGTAGCATTCAAATATTAAATATGAAATATACACTTTTAAGCCAATAACACAAAAGCAAGGAATTTCCAATGCCTACAAAATTTTAATTTAATTTTTCTTATAATAGTGAATTTACATATATTTGTGATTAACTTTTAGACTATTGCTACGAGCAGATTTTAAGTAGCTATACTTTATTGCAAATGGATATTAATATTACTTTTTGCTTTCGTTTCTTCACATATTATAATCTGTATGTTGTTCTTTCAAATGAATCTATCGAGTATGACTTTGTTTTGTAATTTGTATTTAATGTTTAGCAAATATATTATATATTTTTAAAATCTTGATTGCTTTTAAATAGTATATTAAACAGTGACCTAAATTCTGGACCTTTGGATATCAGGAATGTAAATTTATGGAGACTCAAATTTGAATGTGTGATTTTTGTAATTGTAAAAATTGATTTTTTACTTGTTTGATGGATAATACACCGTAATTATCACAAAATGTTTTTTTCAAAATATCCAAAAAATAATATATTTTCAACACTCTGCAGCTGTTATTATTGGCGATAGAAAAAAATCGTTCATACAGAATTTGTAGCAAATTTTGTCCTCTTTAATTTTCAAAAGAAACACATTTGTGCTATACGATGTATGGGAAAGGAAATATTCAGCAAAAGCCGAAAAGTGCAAGAATTTTGCTGTTTTTTACATATAGCACAGCTTGCACAGGTCTTTTGTTGATGTGCAAAATTGGTTTCTTACTACTGGCCTTGATCCTAACAATATATTGAGAAATTAGAACTACCTGGCCTTTGCAAGGAATCACCTTTTTTGTACATAATAACTGGCCTAATCAAACAAATGCTTGTAACACCATACGAAATTAGAAATAAAATTTAGTGGACATATGGAATAAAGTGTGTCGATTCTAACTATTCATTTGATGGAAAAAGGGTGGATTGAGCATTATCAAGCTCAATTATGAGCTACGAAATTTGGTCTTGGTGGAATTACATTTAGCAACACTATAATAAAGGGAATCTCAAATTTCTAATTAATACCGTTGAATTGCATCAAATTGTATTAAAAAAGAAATGATGAAAACAATTTGTTTTTCA
Source organism: Ignelater luminosus (assembly GCA_011009095.1). Lineage (NCBI taxonomy): Eukaryota > Metazoa > Arthropoda > Insecta > Coleoptera > Elateridae > Ignelater > Ignelater luminosus. The sequence continues at coordinate 138,388 of VTPC01002113.1, forward strand.
TTATCATTGATAACGCTCATCTAATTAGGCAATTAATGATTAACACCATTCCTTCTATACAATGTGTTCAAGATAAGGAGGGCACTACAGGGATTTCAGAAACATAAGAGATAAAGAAACGGTTAAATGGGGAAAAGGTAGTGCTTTTAAACACCTAGTACAGTGCCGTTTAAAAAATCAAAATATTCCCAATGATTCCGAAAATATTCTAAAAAACCCAAAAAATTGTAATTTTGTTTTCATTCTTTTCAGAGCTTATTTTTTAACATAATTAAAAACGGCAAACACTTTCTTATAACGCTTATTGAGAAGAAGAAGATGGTGTTATTATTTTTTTGATACGACGTTCTGTTGCTTAAATATCATCTTCAACTTCGGATTTTTAAATACGGACCTAATTAATTAATTTAAAATTTTAGATTTACAATGGCCCCTAATGCGTAGAGGGCTTTGACAGCCGTAAATAAAAGGTGATTGTTTAGTTTTCAAAGCCCTCTACGCATTAGGGGCCATTGTAAATCCAAAATGTTAAATAAATTAATTAGGTCGTCCGTATTTAAAAATCTGGACTTAAAAGATGATATGTATCTAAGCAACTTAAATAAGAACGGACTATTTTGTTTTCACAGGATACTAGTTAGTTCACAGATAGAAATCCTTGCTAGAAAAATCAGAAGCTTCATAAATATGCTTTTATTAATTGAAAGCAGGTCATTGCATTATGGACAGACTTACATATGAAACCTAAGAAAAGTGAGGTTATGTTTCCTGTTTATTATTTTTATTATTATGATAGAAAAGGGTAAACAGCGTAAACAGAAGTCTGAAGAAAATATAACGAACGCAAAACTCAACCCAGCTTTGGATGTTCTGTGAATTGGATAACCGAATTAACCAAATCAAAGAGAATAACGATGAATAATGCGAGTTATTAACTATGATATACACCTGTAACATCAAGGATATCAATTATCAACTTGTATTTCAAGGTGAAATAAGCACGTTTTAGGTATTTCGTGATTATTTTGCGTATTTGGTTAAGCTCTGTGGATTTACTTTACATCAAAACGTTGCACAAAACTTATGGCAAATTATCAGTTATAATTTTTTTTGGGATTTTAATGTACTGTAACAGAAAGATTTTTAAAAGTGGCATACCTACAATAGTAAAATAATTTGAGGTAACATATTATTAATTCATTATCAATTATTCTACTAAAGTAAGATATTGCAGGTTAATAAAAGGAAGCGAACAGGTTAGCGATTGACAAGAAAGTACATATTAAATTGATACCGAAGCAAAAATGGATGATATTACAGGTACTTGATTAATAATAGTGACAACTTTCATTGAAGATAATAATTCTTGCATCTCAAAAGCTTTCTTGTTTGCATGTGCCTCTTTTCAACTATTTTGCTATTACGTTTATTGCAAATCTATTTGAATTATTATCAAATTTAACAAAATAATAGTGGTGTATCATTGTCAAATTGAGTAGGTCACATGTTTGACATTAAGGTTGTATCCTTGAGATAACATAGTATAAAGGAACCAATTAAAATTTGGCAGATAACGGTTCAATAAGTTCTATATATAATATATCACGAAATCTTAAATTCAATGTCACCATGTAAGACATACAATTAGAGTTATTTGGCATTTCTGAAATTTCATTTTAACATTTTTAAACTCTAACAAAAGCCTGCAGTTGAAATAAGCAAACTTTGATCCTAATAATTCCTTTCCATATTTTCTCCTATGTTCTTAGTAACCTAAAACATCCTGTGTAGGTGTCATTGTGAGCAAAAAAACACTAAATAAAAATTATGGGGTTGTTTATTATCACTACCAAATGTTGATCTTGAGAATTTGAATAGATTTGAAATTGAGTAATATATTTTTGTGTAGTCTCTAACATAGAGTACTCTGTGTCTGTAGTATAAAAATATTTGGAACAGTAGTATTCAACTGGTGGTATGTGAAGCTGTCTCATGGAATACGCAGATGCAACCATCTCACTGTAAGGACAGTCTAAATTTATAGATAATGACAATTTTGCATTATTTAGGTACAAAATTAAAGAAATTATCTTTTTGTATCTCCGTCCACTATAACTTGTTTTGCATGTGCCATAAAATTCAGAAACACTTTGTTTGCCGACCTAGGCCAGTAAACATTATGTTTAAAGGAACAGCTGAATTATATCTATGAAATGAAAGGAAACACAATATGTGGACTTCAAAATTCAGATATATAACAGGTTATGTTTTAGTGAATTTATTATATTTAACAAAGTCAGCACAAAAACTGTGTATCACATATCCAGAAAATGTCTTGCGAGTATGGCTAATCATACTCACAAACGTGCATTTTCTGGACCACTGATACAAATAACTATTGGGGGAACAAAGAAAAATGGTTGAATACTGTTAATTTAAAATATTCAAGTAGGAGGCTTGTAACGCTTGTATATGCCATATTATTCTTAAGAGTTTGCTGTTCAACAGTGACTTTATATTGCAATGAATGCTTTGCGTGCTTTGTTTAGTAAAGGATAAAGTGCTACAGAATCAAAAAACTGTATTCCATTAAAGCAGCATGTTTAAGAGTATCAACACTTAAATTTAGAAAAGAAAAATTTATTTCTATATTTACATTTCAGAAAACTTGGCACTAATAGAATTAAACAGTAAAATGTGTCAGTGTCTGCGATTTTATTAGACCAAAAAGAGCAAAATACAGGGTGTCCCAAAATAACACGACAGTGCTTTAAATTTCAACATTTTTCGAAATGTAAAAACGTTCCTCCTACGACGAGTTCAAGCCTGCATCCACTGTAATAGAGGATACTTTGAAATCATGATTAATTGATTGATTTTCTTCTCATTTGTATTATTCTTATGTTTTGTAGAATTTAAATTAAAGCATTTGTTAAAGTCTTTTTGCTTATTTTAGTAAAGATTGTTGAGAATGTTACAGTAAGTACGAAACTTTTATGTGGTGATGTTTGACCCCACCAAGCCTCTCTTATGGTGGATAATAGTTCTTATGCGGTAGGGGCTGTGTTGAGTATTGAAGTCGATGGCGTAGATTGTTCTGCCATATTTGAGTCCACCACTTTAACACCAGCTCAAAGAAACTATTCCAACTTTACAAAGAAGGTTTAGCAGTAATATTTGATCTAAAGAAGTTTCACAAATTAAATGATATTTTTGCTAGATTTTCCCAGCGTATAGAGATTTTCCTTTCCTAAAACCATTTGTTCAGACAATGGCCAACCGTTTGCAAGTCAACAGTTTAAGCAATACTGTCAAGATAAAGATATTAAACTTGTTTTTTCACCACCGTATTCTTCTCAATCTAATGGTTTAGCAAAGCATGCAGTTCAAACATTTAAAAGAATGTTAACGAAGTCAGTTCTTGATAAAAGTATGTAAAAAAATGGGCTCTTTTAAATTCCGTAATAAAATATAGGGGTTGCTGTTAAAAAGAAATTTTGATGACATCATACCTCCTATATGACTCATCCTGTATAAATATTTTCTATTTAAAAAAATATGAATTTAAAAATAAAAATTGACCTGTCTGAGCGTTTTTTCCTAAAAGTTTGTTCCTGAATTTTTAAAAAATTTATGCACTAGAGAATGCACCATCTCCAAATCATTTTCTTATTACTTTGAAATCTTCTTGATATCCTGTGTAGAATGCGTTTTGACATTCTTACAGAGTGTGAGCACTCTAATCCCAAACATTTTTAATGTGTGCAAGTCTTCTATTTTGAGAATTTGTATTTCCTATAGCTTTTATATAACATTCTAGTCACCATAGTTTTTCCAATGCACTAAACTGACACTTTGTATAATCTGTTTCAAATTATCTTATGCTTGCTGGTTGGCTATGATTTCGATGTATTCATTTAGATATTAATATTGCTATTGTTCAATGTTTTAATAATGGAGGAGCACAATTTTTGTTATATTTATTTTTAAAGACAGTAACATAAAAACGATTTTTTAGGGCCGTCTGACACGGTGTTAAATTTGACGTCAAAACTGCATTTAAAAATTTGACAAAGAAATATTTAGAACATGTTTTTTACATGCAGAATTAACACGATTTTCAAAACATGTTCTAAATATTCCCTTGTCAACTTTTTAAATGCAGTTTTGACGTTAAAATGTGCTGTATGCAACGATGTCAGATTTCAATGACGAAATTGTAGTCAATTTTGACGTCAAATTTTAACACAGTGTCAGACGGCCCTTACTCTCAAAGACATAATTTATAATGGCCATCATGTAACGTCATTTGATATGTTCAAGGTCAATTAGACAAAGAACATACATAAAAACATGCACATAGTGACACAAAGAGTCACATGCATATAAGTTGAAAATAACTAAAGTCAGTCACAAAATATTCCTATAATAAGATATTTTTAAAGTACTTGATATGACTTGATTGAATGTTTAATGTTTACGAAGTTAATATATGTAGGAGAATTTCCAATTTCAGACAGGGTTCAAACCCATGACTTAGTTAACTAGACCAATGCTCTAACCAATAGGGTCAGTAGGCTATTATATGGAGAATGACGTGGTAGCTTAATTCGTTAAGATATTGATCAAGTTAACCAAAGGCCACAGGTTCAAATCCTGTTCATGGTTGGAAATCTTTTTAAAATAATACCTGTTTATTTTCCTTTTCAATTCCTTTAATTCGTTTTAAATTCCTCTAACACTTTATTGATTTTTTTTTCATCATTTGTTTCATCTCTTCTAGTATGTCCCTTATTTCTTTCTATTTCTTCTACTTTTATCTTTCTGTGAAAATTAAAAATTAACATGTGAAAGGTCTTGAATTATTGTGAAAGGAGAAATTTCCTATGATAATGCCACACATATTTAATATACCTAGTTACAAGACATACAGAGTGAATTTGCTAAATTGTCATGGCCAATCAGCATCTAAAGTAATTTGAAATTGTTTACATCGATTGCACTGACATGATTACTTTGTTTTTCAGACATTATGGGAAACAATCTATTAACAGAATTAAATTGTAGCATATGCAAGTCTCTTTTATCAGCACCTCCAATTTTATTAGATCATGATGGACATAATATATGCGGACGTTGTAAAATCAATACAGACTTAAAGCATATCCATAATGTCCATTATGAGGTCCTTGCCACTCAGTTTGAGTTTCCATGTCAGTTTATTAAGGAAGGATGTACAGTGAAGAAAAGCTTTGGAACGATCAAATTGCATGAAGAAAAATGCCTTTATCGAACAGTAAAATGTGATATTGGAAAATGTGAGTGGTATGGAAAGTTACATGGCTTTATTCTGCATTGTTCTAATACTCATCAAGATTCTGTAATGAATATAAATGATTTAAGAAAATTGGAAAATGATGGAGAAGGCTGTTATATTCTTGATGTAATAGGATTTTATTTCTTAATAAAATGGAAATTGGTTAAATCAAAATTTGAATTACAATTGGAAAATATATTACACACAGAAATAAATTTTGTTTTTGATATTAATCTCTTTAAGTTGAACAATACAAAAGTTCCAATAAAAACCTTAGATAATATTAAACCAAATACCAAAGATGTTTCTTTTAATTTTCAAGAAAGCCACAAAAGTTTGGTAATATCTTTTACAATCAATTCATTATCATTTATAACTGCTAACAATATTGATAGTGATTACTCGCAAAAGATTATATGTTCATATTGTAATCATCAAATGGTATCACCAATTTGGCAATGCCATCTTGGTCATATTACTTGTGTAGATTGTACAGAATATGACTATGATTTATGTAAAGGCTGTGATGATGTTGGAGTGGCTTTTACTCGTGTCCCTGAATTGGAAGTTCTTACATTAATATCAACATATACATGCAAGAGTTGTGCAGAGAATTTCACTTTTGTTGATATTCAAGAACATGAAAAGAATTGTATTAAACGAGTTTATGAATGTCCACATTGCAAAGACTGGCATGGGCGTATAAGTGAAGTTATTCCTCATGATAGTGAATCATGTAAGAGAAGCTATTCTCATGAATGTATGATGGCTGCTGAAGTAACTATATCTGGAAATGATAATACTTGTGAATATCGACTAGTAGCATATAATGACTTATTTTGTATTATTTTTGAAGAACTTAGTCTTGGAATCAATGTGATGATCGATTATTATGGATGTTCCTCATTACTGGGTTGGTACGAGTATGAAGCAGTATTATATCATGATGTAGATCCAAATTTTCCCTTTAACAAAACCTACAAGAACGCACATAGATGTTACAATCAATATCTTATAGAGATACCAAATTCTGATATTGATAAATTTGGTGAAAAACGTCCTTTTAAAATAACTGTCAAAATACATCTTCTACATGGAATTGCTCGAAACATGAGTGTTGGTAAAATTCTTAAATTAAATAATATGAATCAATGATGAGAATCTCTATATTTGTTTTTTTAGAAATAGTAATGGTAGATTATTAAAAGTAAGATATTTAATGTTAGTACTTTTGTACCTTTGCAAAATAAATAAATAGTTGTTTGATAAATGAAAACTCCCATGTTTTTAAATTAAAGTGACCAGATGTTTTGTTTCTTTTTCTTTTAATGACAAACTTTGTTATAATTATTATAAGTTATTCAGTGGTTTGCTGCCATCACTAATGTATGTAAAAAAAGGTTAACATTAATAAAGAAAATAGATCTAAACACTGGTTAGTTGTGATAATACCATTCTTACTGCAAACCACCAAATACCTTATAAATTTATAATAATGACCAATGGCAACATTCTCCATGTTACTGTTACAAGAGTCGGGACATGTGGAACCAGAAATCAAAACCACTTGATTTTAATTTGTCTCAAATTTTTTACTTTAGCATAATATAAGTTGATGCAAAACAAATTATGAAACGTCAAATTTAAGGTCTTATATTAATTAAGCAAAATGCAATATCAGTTAAGAAAACGTATTAAAACTAGGAAATAAACTTTGAATATAAAGAGGAAAGGATAAAACTAATAAATTACTATAGTCTGTCCAACGACCAGATAGAGTAATAAATCATAACGGGAGGAGCTAGGTTACAGCAGCCCGTTTTACACTTAATTAAAGAACTACTGATTTCCTGCAAATTTGAAATTGCGCTGGCGCTGTTACATTCTCTTTGCTGGTGTGAAGCTGACCCATCAATCAGGAAATGTCTTTCGAAGTGCCCGCTCTTCAAGGAGCGTTTTTATTACTCTATCTGGTCATGGGACAAACTATAAATAATTATTTTAGGAAAACAAACATTTTTATTTTGACAAAAAATTGAATAATTTTCAAGTACCTCTCAAGACTTACCATATACCAATTTACAGATAAGAAAATAAAACATTTTTAAAAATTAAAATTACCAAGATATCTGTTGGAGATTGAGAATTTTAAGCATTTTTAAAAAATAAAAACCAACTTATACAAAATCTGCTACAAAATGATTTATATCACCTGCTGGAATTAGTAAATTACCTTATTTTTGGTTTTATTGTATTAATTTGTCAATTTAGCTGTTGGAGTCAAACTGAAGTTAAAAAGTTGCTGTCAATGTCAAAGAAAGTGAGGTTAAGAAGTTAGTTTGTCAATGTCAGAAGAAAATAAAATGAGAATTTTCCATTTTATGGGTTTATTTTATTTTTCATAAGTAGCATTGAATAAACAATAAGAAGTTATAGAAAAAGAATAAGCTGAAATAACAAGTGCTTGTGGTAAATACATTTTTGCTGATCCTTTATAAAAATATTATAATATTGAGTATACAGTGTGTCCAAGTTAAGGATGCACAGCATGGGGATTTTGAAAACGGTAAGAGATACAGCATCGGTTAAATGGGACGAAAGTTGGCTATGTATAGGACCTTTTTGTTGGCGTTTGTAAAATCTAGATATCTTAGATAGTTTCAGAGATATTTAAAAAAAAGTAGATTTCTCGATTTTCGTTATTTTTTTTCCCTTGATTTGAAGAGATATCGGAAAACTAAAACCACTTTTCCATTGCCACTTTTTGTTCTCTATTAAAATACGTTAACAAAATTCCTGTACGTTTTCGGTTTCGAGTAATCATCATCAAACTCATTTTTTTAAATAGGCGGAAAAACAATTGAAAATTGTTTTGGATAGCTCTTGTTGCCTTGATTCTAATGATGTAAACATGATAGGATTATTTTGGTTTTGATTTTTTTGTGTTAAACGCTGTTGTGACCAACTGTAATAATTGCTGTTCATCTTCAAAATTTTGGTTGAGCACATGATTCTTGACATAACCCCAGAAGAAAGAAATCTATCGGTGTTAGATCAGGTGATCGTGCAGGCCAGGGTACTGCAGAACGCATTAATTTATAGAATAAGAAATCAAAATAACCCTATTATGTTTACATCATTAGAATTTGGACAACAAGAGCTATTCAAAACAATTTTCAAATGTTTTTCCGTCTATTTAGAAAAATTAGGTTGATGATGGTTACTCGAAACCGCAACGTTGTACAGGAATTTTGTTAGCGTATTTTAATAAAGAACCAAAAGTAGCAATAGAAAAGTGGTTTTAGTTTTCCGATATCTTTTCAAATAAAGGAAAGAAAAAATAATAATGAAAATCGGGAAATCTACTTTGTTTTAAATATCTCTGAAACTATCCAAAATATCTAGATTTTACAAACGCCAACAAAAAGGTTCTATGAATAGCCAACTTTCGTCCCATTTAACCGATTTTGTATTTCTTACCGTTTCCAAGATCCCCATGCTGTGCATCTTTATCTTGGACACACTGTATAGGTCAGTCAATATAGACATAAAAAAAAAGGCAAACATCGCAAAAATTAGGGTAGTTCTAATTTTTTAATATGTTGTTAGGGCCCCTATGGGTAGTATAAATCCAGATTTGCAACCCCGAAAAACCTATGCTACTTAACTTTTAAATTCATGAGGAATACAAGATGTCTTGTGATTTCCAAGGTCTTGAAAAGACATAAGTTGAACAAGCTACATTTCTGGGAAAACAAAAAGTGGAGAAAAACACGATTGTCGCGAACCCTATTGGAAACTTAAAAAACTAGTTTGAGGGTGATCACACTGTTCCCACAACAGTAAAACATAATTATCATTAGAAACAATCATACATAAACATTGAAAACTTTCGGATTTGAAGACTTATAGCCAGCTCTGGTAACCTTGGTTGTAGCTGATAATCACCATTTCTTCCGCCATCTTGATACATTTTAACAAAATTTAGCGCCGTCTCTTGAATAATGATTTTCTCCTATACGAAACAAGACCATAAAAACACCATAATAAAACATCATGTGCAAACAAATTATTTTCCGCCATTTGCGTGTTTGCTAGGACGTTTGTTATATCAAGCTCCGATCAATGTATCGACTTATTTTTCTTCATCGAAACTCGATAGTAAAATTAAAAAACATAGGTACTTGATTGTTATGTAATCGACGCTCTGTTTATTCTCATGACACTGATATACACATAATAAATGACATTTGATATTACATTAGTTTTCAGATTTCTCATATACAAAGTGTTCCTAAATGTTTCTGGGTCCAATTGCCTAAGGAATCTAATTTTGATATGCCTCCTTGTTGATTTATTTCAACAACTAATAGGTATTTGTTTTCTGTCTTGTCAATTGCAAATGTCGTTGTCCTTCATTTAGCAATTTAGTTAATGTTTATTTATTATTTATTTATTCAAGTTTTATTCATTTCTGAATAAATAAATATGTTAAAAAAATTTTAAGTCATTTTTTAATTATTGCTCTTTAAAAAACTTTAGATTAGGCAACCATCGTAATAACGATGCTATGCGTGTAACGTGACAAACATTCTAATACATATCCTGTTTTTCAAAAGGCGACAAATGCAGCCGTAAGCATGATTTCGCAGTCCATTGGATCCAGAAACATTTATGAACACATTGTAGAATGTCACATTAAAACTATTGCTGTGTCAGTAATATATAAAATGTGCTTTCTTCTCTTAAACATTTATAAAAGAAAAATTTAATTTAAGAAATTGTACGCATAAAGAGCTAAATTATGACTGCATGGAATCAAACAGCTTCAAACGTAGTATGCAAAAAGGTATAGGTATAAAAGCCTTCTGTATGTAACAATAAGTTCAGGTATTTTCCCGAGGACACCATTCAGTGGCCTACAATGAATACAGCTAAAATGATAGTGAAGGCACGTGAAGGTCTGTTTTACTATTTATGGACTTATTTGGTTTTTTTTGTGTTTAAGTAATAAAAGTTGTATATAATGAATTTTGTATGTATCTCCTGTAATGTAATTTGCAGAAAGGTCCAGTCTAGTCTAGTGCAGCATTTTTTAAAACCTGCCTATGAACATAATTCTTGAAATTATTTTTTCATCCGTTTTTTAATCTCACTACGTGTGTATGACAGTGCTTTATAAGCACTATGTGGGTATAACTAGAAGTGGTTTTTAATGTTTACTCAAAACGTGGTCTTTTCTGCATAATATTTCAATTATTAATTAAAAAGATCTGTAGAAAAATCTTGCAACACCCCGTACATACATTTCTTTCGCAAGATAGCCAACTAAAGGAATTACATTTTAAAATGTATCATTCTTTGCCGGTTTGCTTAAATTAGTTTAAGGTGAATCCAATCGTAATACTATTAGAATAGAAAGCTACTTTTCCATCTGTAATTAATACAAATCATAATACGACCAACAATTTTAATTTATGAAAAAAAAGTTTTTATTTTTCTACGATTACTGTATTTGGTAACACTGACGCTGGCTTTGGCGGAGGGAATTTCAATTTCTTTGTTTTGATTAAACATGAAAATAATGTTAATATTTTTGATTGCTTTCGCAATTCTAGAACTGAATAATGAAACTAATATTGTTTAATTAAAAGTGTTTAATCGGTAATGTATGAATCTTTGTAACAAAGTAATAAAAATAGAAAATGAAAAGTGTGGTTAAGTTTGTCGATTTACTATTATATTATTATGGTTGTTATATTATATTGTTGAAACGATTATGAGTAATATGTAAATAATGTACAGGTATAATATAGCTACATAAATCCAAACCAACCTGGATATTGTTCATTTTAGAAGCAAAGGCGGTCGTGATTTATAGTAGTGTTACTAATCATAATTTTTTCCAAGAACTGTGAATTTGTATTTTGCATGATATTGCACAATATTAAACAAATATTATGGTATTTAAGTAGTAGGTGATACCTACTTGGTGACATACAAAAGTGGAATCAAGTGAAATGCAGTCAGTGGGTAAGTACCTAAGTATAGGTTTAAAATAGAATATTTTGAATGATAAAGTATTATTTTACTTGTTACATCTGTGTTTATGGAAAATATTATTTATAAACAGGAAAGTACATTGCTTATGATTATGACTTATGAGTGCTTTAATGAGGAATTTATTATTAACAAGAAAGACAACTTCTGTTGAGATATTTTGAATAAACGTATTGCAGAATGATGTTGCAGGTAAAATAATATCTACGAAATTGTCCTTGAATAGACAAATAGTTGTTTTAATTCAAAATATACATTAATAGTGACACCTCATATAATGTAGCTTTTATGAATTGTATTTGTGGGCTGCTACCCACTAGTAGTACTGAAAAACCCCTAAACAGAAAGTATAAGTTTTGTGTGGCTGCACTTACTGCAAACTAACAGAAGTAATATATTTTAGTACAACCTAGTGCTAGTACTGAACAGGGTTAGTACCACAGAACATACACCTTGTTAGTACAAGAAGGGCAGGAAGTACTGCACCTAATACACAGGATACTGGTACGAAGTGTAGAACTTGAAAGAGGTGGGGTAAGAAACATCAATTAATACTAACAGGATTAATTAATAGTTCCCAGAAAAAATTAATAAAAACTTCTCAAGTCCTTTGGTAACAAAAAAGTTCTACTTTGAGATCTTATCATAAGCATCATAAAAAGGTGTAATACAATTCGTTTTGTAAATCTAATGATTTAGGTACAGAGAAAACAAAATATGTTGTGTAAAATACGTAAGTTAAGAAGAGAATTGGCAGCGATACACTAATAAACATAAATACAAAAATAGATTTTAACTTAACACCAGTATAAACAATAATATTTTTTAATGCATGGAGTCTTATTTTTATGAAATGCAGCCTTTGCTGACATGATAAGAAATACACAATAAAAAACTTTATACCACTTTCTTGAAAACAAGACTTTCTTTGTTTCAACTGATCTACCCTATAACCTGTTTTAAGGACTGCAGTCATTAGTCCCCTACTAGACCAGTGCTAAGAAACTTTTTGTTTGCAAAATATGTGTGATGTATTTTAACTTTTGCATTATATACCTAATAATCTAAGCTTCATAAAACATGATGTTGCCACGAGCAGTTAAAGGACAGTTAGCTGCACTGCCCCCCCCTTGACTTTGTACATGCATTAATAGATAACATTGACAAATTCATAGGGTAAATTCCCGATGACTAGAGAAGTATTTTTCTCAAAGGGAACTTATGGTTGATGTTATGAACATATTAACTTTTGACTGTATCATTATTTGTCAGAATATTAAAAAACTTTATTAAGAGAAGTAGTTGTAGGGAATTACCTTCAGGATGTTCTGAATTTATCTCCAATTATACAGAATGTGTTGTATAGCGCGTAACATCAGAAGAAGATGGAAAACAGAACATTCTGTGTAATCAAAAGCGTTTTAAACTGAAGGTTCATAATTGAGAAACTACTTAGGCCTCTAATCTCTTAAGGGAGCAATTTCGCTTATTACAAGTTGAGCTCAATTGACTTATTTTGATGCCAGCAACTCACCTTTAAATATTGTCCCATTGTTACATTCTAGAAAATGTTGGGCTCTGGCATCAGTAAAATGCCTGCAGTTATACGAAACTTAAAGATAACTGTAACATACCTTACATCACTGAAACGAGGAAAAAATAAGCTTTCTTTTGAGTTGAAAGTCGACTATTCATTACATTAAAAAACTACCAACTTTATGCTATATCTCAGACTTAAAACAGTTGACAATCATTTGGGGACAATTATCATATTCTATGTATAAAACTCTACAAGTTACCGCTGTACGATTTTTTTCTACCTTTAGCGGTTTTTAAAATAAATTCAACTTAAGATTTCGGAAGAAATCAGTTTTTTTTTAGTATCTGGTAGGCTATGAGAAATCGGTCCAGTTTGGCAACTGTTTCGATATGTACTTCTAATGAGCAAATTGTTTGCCCATTTAACTGACCTTGTATCTTTTATGATTTAAAAGATCCCAATGCAGGCCATCTCCCACCTAACACCCTGTATAGTTTCAACAGTAATGCGCCAGTACAGGAACCATATTGAAATACTGCAAATTTTCATGAACATGATTTTCTAAAAATTTTTATTACTTAGAATTTTCATTTATAAACTGATAAGAGCTCAAGATCGAAGGCCTATAGATATGATTGTTTCAACATACTTCCATGGTTATTTTGATGACTGATAGGGTTAACCTAGAGTCTCCGAATAAGCAACTTTTTTGTAACTGTTTAAGAGTTAGGACACGAAGTAGTCTCATTGTCTCTTCTTTTTCGTGTTTCTTTGAATTGCTGAAACAATAAAAAAAATCTATCAAACTTCTTTTATTAATTCATCGGCGTTGATATTTGAAATATTTAAGAGATTTACATTCAGGAAAAGTGATTACTTGTAGTGTAAAAGGATGTAAAATTCCAATGAAAACAAATTTTCTTAATGTTTATTTTTCCTTTAAATAATGTAGAACAATCAACAGCACAGAATAATAAATAATAATAAATTAACAGAAAAAGCAGAATTCATGAGGTGGGATATTTACATACCAGGTGTAGAATCGGATAAGGCACCATACAGACTTCAATACTAAATTTTTAATGTCCAATTATTTGCTCTCCTAATTATTTTAGAACAAAAGTGTAAAGAGGTTTTTTGTAGAGAAAAAAATACTCTATCTGTATATGTTGTTGCTTTTTATTTTTCCATTTTCTAAAATTGAAAAATTAATAAATCAAAATGTCTAATTTTACACAACATATATCAGGGCTACCAATACAATACAATAATAAATAAATCTTCAGATTTGGAAATTTATACCAACTCCTAGCAGCATTGGTTGTACATAGCTATAATCGTCTTTTCCTCTGCTATTTTGATGCATCTTGACGAACTTAAATGCCATATGTTGGTTAGTGATGTTCACCTACAGCATAAAAGATTACTTGTGTTCACAAGCAAGCAGCAAGTTATCGCTTTGGAGACATAACATTGTCGATGGTTGGCAGCACTCGTTTAGAAGCAAGTAATTACTGACAGCACCTAATCACTATTACTGGTAGAGTGTCGGCAGGATTACTGCTTGTGGACGCAAGCATTATTTCAAGAATTTTTGAAGTTGGGAATCTTCGTACCGTTATTGACGATATTTTTGTTAGATGAGTGGGGAGAAAGATTCTTAACACCTGGCAACACTGGAGTGGTGGCACTTTTTTCGTTCCATCTAAAGCCCTGCCTAGTTGGTTACTATTTCTCACTTTATTTGCCAAATTCACTCATTTTTTCACAATTTTTATGCATCACAGCTTGTGGAAGCCCTGATAATATGCAATGGAACTGTGGCGTAAACGATTCAAAAAAAATTACATTCACGCGATAAATTAACTCGGACTGTAAATAATAATAATAATGATGGTTACTTACCTTTGAAGAGGGGCTCGTAAGGTTGAAGAAATGGGACCAAGATACAGACAGAAACGAACACACAGTGTAAAACAAAACAATTATCGAAATTAATACAATAACCCGGGGTGCGCGTTACTTGGACTTGCACAACACTTGTGTGTTCTTGGGAGGCAAAAAGACAACTCTTGGGGATGTGGAATTTAAAAATGGGAATGGACCGTAGGAGGTGGGGCTGAAAAGCTATTATATTTACAGTCCATTTCATGAACAAAAAAAAGAATTTTGTTTTCTTAGCAAATAGTAACGAACAATCAAGTAAAATTAATTAATTAAAATAAACAAAATTATACGTATATGTATCTAAAATATTTATTTACAACAAAACTTAACAGGAACCATTTTAACAAAAGAAATAAGCAATGTCTCATTAAAATGTGCAAATAATTGGAAATTAAAAATTTACTATTGCCTTATCCAATTCTATACCTACTATAAGGTAGATACTTGACTTTCCAAAATTCAGAATCTCAAAGAATACAGAGTGATTGTAAATGAGTGAGAATTTTGCAGGTTATGGTTTAACAACAATATTACAATAAACACTCAAAAAAATATAAACAATCTAGTTAAAAACATTATTTAGTGTATATGTGTACTTACGTTGCAATAGAGCTTGCCAAAAAGTCCAAATTACACCTCAATTACTACAGTACTGCTATCAAATATGTTTCAGTATTTAAAGATTATAACGGATAGATCAGTAATAAAAGCAAAATCTAACTTACCTACTCACTATATTGAAATAAAATGATAGACCATACTTTGAACAACCCTATACATAAAGTTGCCTATACATATACAAACTGGTTTACATTTTTTCACATTCATAAAACCAAAACAGTTTAAAATTGTAGGTGATTCTATTAATTTGGCCAGGGACTGTATATAGTACTGTGTGTTAAAGGTTTGTTATTATACTTTGTAAACAACACTGATTTGACAGATTGCAAAAAGTAAACAAGTAGTGCCAACATGAAAATAATTTAAATTTGATGCCAAATTCAAACCATCCTCACTCATTTACAATCACTCTGTAGTAGTTTAAACATAAACAAAAGTGCACAATCAATTAAACAAGTTTATTAATTATGAGATAAAAGATAAGATAATGAAGATTATATAAGACAAATAATAAAAGAATACAAAAGACTTATTAATTAAATTAAACAACGGGGCCAAGCCACAAGTTCAACTGCCCTCAAGAATAATTTTTTTAGCTTTCTAGATTATTCTTGCAGTTTTATAATTAGTGAAATCTTTTTCTTCCAATTCCTATTATTTCTATTTGTGGCATCCGTGTGCATTTGTGTCAGAAATTCCAACCTATCATTTTGATTTGACTAGTTTATAACCAAATAACTAGATTTGAAAGAATAAAGTATATTGTATCTATTTCATAACTGCCCAAGTGGGCAAAAAACAGAGAGACAAAAACATATCGTGTTCTAACATCAAAAATTTGCATATTATTTAGGGACTGGAGGTTTATATTCAAAGCCAGTCTGGCTTTGGGTTAACCTAGTTCAATTTTTGTATATGCCTAATATGAGTAGATGTTAATAATAGTAATCAAAATGTTACTATTTCATTTGTCTATTTAATATATATTTTTACAGAACATATGGTCATTCTAACAGAGGAATAGAAACTGGTAAAAGATGATTGATATAACAGGTAAATACAATGACTTTAACATAATTACAATGCTTGTGTTCACGAGTAAGTTTAATTGAAGTGTTTGCATTGGCAGCATAAGATTGCTAGGTGGTTGCGAGCACTCATTTGCAAACGAGTAATTACTGACAGCGTTTAATCACTGTTGCTGATAGCGCGTCAGCGGGATTACAGCTCTTGGGCACAAGCATTAGGCTATCATTAATAAATTAAAAATAAAATATTAGAACTTTTTTTATAAATTGAAGAAAAATATCATTAAAGTAAAAACAGTTTTTTTAAAGCAATTAATAATAATAATAATAAGCTTCATTTATGTGTATATTATTATTTTCTGTACACTACATTTACATCTCAGCTCACTGAAGTAGATTCACAATTGAGGCCATTAGTGGTGACGTCAAACCCCTGTATGTAGGCAGCTTTGCTAACTCTAAATAGTTGCTAAATAGTTTATAACATCTTTGAAGATTTAGCACAAGACACTATGCAAGTTTTTATTTTAGCTTCAAACGGTTATATAATAGTTATTTATGCAACAAGTGAGTAAAGTTACTTTTTTTCACTCGGCGGATTTGCGCACTCGCCTTCGGCTCGTGCGGCAAATTTTCCTTCTCGTAAAAAAAAGATACACGAATTGCATACAAAACTTTCACGTTCGAAATAAAAATCAAGAACTACCAACTTCAATAACAGCTTTTTATTTGAAGACATTGATATTAAATGTACAATTAACCGGATTAACAATTTGAAGTTTAGAATCTGAAACAGGATTTACATCTACTGAAACTCCATTAGTGTTACAAGAATTGATATTTATAGACTTCTCAACCACCGAAAGAACATTATCGTTGATATTATTCGCACTGAAGCTTGCTGGATTGGAAGTATTTCGGGAACTTTGTCCTCCTGTGAAGATTTTATTCGCGCAGTTCATTTTATTTTGAATAGACTCAACATATCCTTCCGCAACAGCATTTGATTTCCAACCGCCGTGTTTTTTTCAGCTGAATTAGGTCTCCTCCAGAATCTACTAGTAAAGACGCGGAAGATCGTCTAAATGCATGTCCAGTATAATGGTCAGGATTTGGTAAACTGAGGTATTTAGCAACAATCGACGGAATTTTAGAAAAAGTATTTATACCCACAACTTGGGTTTTGCAATTACCGTTTCGAAATTGTAAGAAAAAGTGATTACTTTTTACGTTCTTTGGTCGCTGGGCTTTATATTTCTGGTAAATTTCGATTAAATTTAGGTTTTTCTTAGTTGTTTCGTCAATTACGGTAAATCGTCATTGAATATGTGTTTTTGAATCCGGAATAGTAATAATCAACACAGTTCCGGTGTCATTAATATCTTCCAAAGTCATTTTGTACAGTTCTTCACGACGAAGGGCTCCCGCGATTCCAAATATCAAAGCGACCTACAAACGACAATACATCATTATACGCATAACAGAAAAATTTGCATTACCTTGTGCATTAGAAAATGTTTATCGGGAGCATCTTCGAGAAATTTGTACACTTCTTCCCGGGAAAATGTTTTTGACTTTCTGGGTTTATAACCAACCGACTTGTTTTTTAAATAAGCGATTAGTTTTGAGTATTTACTTATAACCACATTGTTATTTATTAATAGTGTAGACTTTAGAGTAAGTCGACCAAAGCGTTGGCGACTTCCACTGTTTTGACTTTTCTTCAAAGTAGGCTAATAAAACTCTTTCAGTAAAACTACAGACTTATTTTTCAGCTCTCCATTTCATAAATAAGTCGTATTCTTTTAAATATTGGCCCTTGGATTTTTCCGGTAATAGATTCGATGTGGCCGTACTTGCCGCCTTGACAATTTCTTCAGGGGTGCACGAGAAACTTTCATCGCTGTCCGATTCCATTGTGCGAGCATACAAATTACCACAAAACACCGAGAAAGAAAAAACTAATACAAACACTCAAATACGATGCGTTCTAATTTCTGACAAATGCCAGTGTGTATCATAACAACGGCAGCCTTCGATGTTTTGTGTCTAAATATTTTGCGTTAAAAAATGACACGTTACGATACTTTTTTTCACTCAAATGCGTGAAAAAATGAACCGTTATGGCACTTTTTTCACGCTTCTATCGTGATAAAACAAACGCATCCTTTATAAACGAAAATTAATGAAAAATGTTGCACTTTTTTTAACGAACATGAAAAAAAAACAATTCTAACACTTTTTGATAGCTATACCTACGGAAAATTACACGCACGACCAATTTGTTTGGAGTCAGTGACGTCACACTAATATCCTTATTGACATTAGTAAATACGCTAACGCAAATGTTTAAAACAAACACAAATGCGAACGCTATAAAAGAGATTTGTTTATGCACTTACGCTTATATCAGTTGTTATATCAGCCGCTATACTGTCCATACAACTTGAAGATTTACACGGATTTATTTTCTTTACGTTTACGGTTTTATTCACGTTCATGTTACCGTTTCGTTTCCTCTTTCATTCAAAAGCGACATTGATTGGTTCACAACTTGCGCGAATCATATTTCAATTTTCAAGGTGTATTAATCTGTTATTAAAGGGAATATTTATTGTTATAATTCATTGTGCATTGTGCAGCTTAAATCCTTTTATTTTAAAAGATTGTCATAAGTTCAACAAGAACTTCTTGTAATATAAATTAGATGTGTTGCATACTCACCACATCCTATATTGGTCGTATTCGTTGTTACTGTAAAATCAAAGCTGAAAATAAAGAGTCGTGTTGTAGCAGTCGCAATAAGACGTGTTTTATTTAATAATAATACGCTCCCGCAATAGAAACATAACACTTCTAACCTAACTTGCCTAATTCTAAGCCGCCTAAATGTGTGTGGAATTCTCTTTTAATCCACTTAAAATTACATTGCTGGCGCTTCAAGTTGCTCCAGATGTTGGGGCGCATTCAAATATGTAAATATTTTGAAAAAGGCTAAACCTGACATTCACTTTTTTAGTATTTGGAATGGAATTATTCACACAGGTAATGACAGGCAAGATGCCTTCTCTGTGTTAAAATCAACTGATTTTAAAGTGCGCGAAAACTTAAGTTGAATCGCCTATACAGTGTGGAAGCCTATGATGGAATAAATTTTGTTACTCAACATGTAGAGATGTTTCAAAAAGACACAAGTATATGTAAACTTAAGTTGTTTGTGACTCTCAAAAGTCACATAGCATCAATCAGTGATTTCTTCAATGTTTTTATAAATGATGATGCACATCTTTTATTGCACAATTTGAAAGAAGTACTCCTTTCTACTGAGTTCATTGGTTCAATCATAATTTCAATATCTTCTTTTGTTTCTGAGTTATAAGCGAAAATTGATTTTTTTTTTAGTTTGATCAAGTGGCTGTATCTTCGTTATTTGAAAAAGTGGGAGAAATTGTTTGGGAATACTTTGTATCTGTTTTATTTTTTAGTTACCTATTATTTGTTGTTTACCCCAGGAAACGAAATATAATAAACAAGTCCATAACAACCAGGACATTATAACTCATAAAAGCAATGAATCAACTATAATTCTCAGGAAAGAAATATTATGCACACCACGGACGTTACTAGATAATAATGCTCATCGAACTACATCCATCTCTTGAACCAAAGGCCGTCAGGCTGGAAGTCACCCTTCAGGCCTTATCATCTTCATAACGCTCTTGGTATACATAAAATACTATTTGATGTCTAGAATAAAGTAACTATTCTAAATCTTTGTTTTGTTCAATTGTTTCTGACTTACAAGAAAACAATTGACTTTTTTAAATGACCATTCACTATTTTCTCAGCTTTCAGAATATAATACGGTTTGTTAATTTATTTTAAAGAATAGCAAAGATACAACAATATTAATGTAATTTGCATTATCTAGCATGCCATGATTTTGAGACAAATCAAATAAATCCATAAAAACAAGTTAAGAGAGACGAGCCATTTTATGGGTCCATGAGTTCAAATTCACATGTTTGTAAAGTTATGTTTTAGAATGTTCTCTTTGTCAAGAGACTATTGAGTGCATATGCTCCATCTAGCTGAAACGAAGCAGAGGTTCTTTCATTAAGAAGCTTGTTAACTAAGAATCCAAACAAATAGTGGTACAGCAACTCAACGAAAACATTAACAAGTTATTTTTTGTTCCTTTTAAAATCATGGTATGGTAGATTATGCAAATTACATTATTATTGTTACAGCTTCACTATTACTTAACATCTAAAGTAGATTTGGAAATAAACGAGTTTTAATGGTCGCAAGTCTTTTTTCACTAAAGTCTACAATGAACACAGCATTTGAAAGGACAAAATATTTTCCTTTACCACCGCAGCCCAGTAATGCACATTTCTTCTGTACATGCCACGATAGGCAATTATTGTCCTGTACAGGCCTATCGCTTGAAAAGTGGCTTTACACTGATTCGCGGGTAGGTTTTCACTAATCACCACTTAGTTGGGAGAACAAGTGCGTCAAAGGGCCAAAAATTTTGATAGTTTTCATTCATATGATTCTTCTGAGGCCCAAAAAGGACCCTCCACCATCCCTCCTTCCCTGATAAAAGACCTTGGTGTTCGGAATCAAGAAATTTGAGTAGAAGGACTGTTTTTGGTGATACTCTGCCATTGTTCTAAGCTAACTAAAGTTGAGTTTGGCTTTATAAGAGTGCGTATGGGATGGATGAGGTGGGAGATTTCATGGGATGTTCATTCCCATAGTAATCCTGTATACAATAACTACCAAAAAGAAATTTCTCCCGTTTCAGTGGCGGTACCAGAAAGTCTTCAAATCGGAACAAAAGGAATCGTAGAATGAAATCAAGAAGAGTAAGAAGAATGAGATTTGGCATGTATACCTAGTAGAAGGGCTAGAAACTAATAGAATGATACCCAAGACAAAATTTCGATGTAATGTTTGTCAGAGACATTTTTGTATGAAGTGTTTCTTTGAGATTCACAGTTGTAAACTCAAGTAAATGGGTTTCTTTGAATGAAACTGCGTAGAATTGTTGACTATAATTTTGCTTTGATTTCTCAACCTTTTGTTTCTGCAGCTTATCTCCATTTCTGTAGTTTTTGAAGTTTATAGTAACTGGTTAGCAAAATCTTCTGTTAGGATATTTGGAATAATTAAAATGTTTCCTTGTATTTTTGTACATGTTATCTTTACTAAAGCTTATTCATAATAAAATACATTGTTAAAGCTTTATCTGTGATTTTGGTTACATTATTAGCAATTTTGTTTAGAAATATCTACCATTACAAAAATTAAAAAGAAAAACCAACTTTATAGTTCGCACCATAGAATATTGATTCCGGACATGTCGGGAATCTGGTACTACGTTTTCAAGCAATTATGGGTGATGGACGTAGTGCACCACTGTTGTCAACAGGAAAAATACTGCAAGCCATGCGTTGTCCACCACGGCTATTAGGTACCAATTTTTTTCTCTGGTAGAATGTATTACTTAAATCCACGTTAGGTTTTAAAATAAATATAACAAATCATATATATTCTAGAAGTTGAGGAAGCAGCGCATTCAGGTACGTCAAGACTAACTAAGATTGCCATTTAACAAGCATATAATCTTTTTATTATTACAGTAGTCACTATATTCTAGACATTAAACCCTAAACAAAATTCCTGAACAATTTTTTTTTCTATTTTTTCAAATAGCAAAGATACACAGCCAGTTGATGAAACTCAATAACAAAAGAAGATATTTTGATTCTGATTGAATCAATGAACTCAGCAGAAAACAGTAGATAAGAACGTGTATTCAATTTTTCTCTAGTTCTTGTAGTTTTTGAGATACCATGCATTTACTTTGGTTTTGGGCCACCCTGTACAGTACTATAAGAATTTCTGTTTCTATTTATGTGGCGTTTTTTGCGGGCAACACACCTGAACACACCAGAATTTCTTTTGTAGACAGTAGATTATGCTATCCACTGATTTGCTATTCTGCTAGGACTACTTTGTTGGTGTACCAAAATTTTAATGCTAGTTAGTAATATAATTAAACAATCTCTAGACTTTTTTATTTTGATCTTTAGAAAATAGAGAAGTGAATTAAGATATCGTCTTCAAAATTCTAAAATGTACACATCACAAATTGAATCACTCGCACACTTATTCTCAAAAAACGACCATTATTTTAATTTTGTTTTATTTCTTTTTTAGAAATTGTGGAATCCCATTTGTCCTCAGATTTATATTGCAATTTATGTAATAGATTCCTTTCAATCCCTCCAATCTTAATAGATGCAAACGGGCAAAACATATGTGGTCGCTGTAAAGGAGATGCAGATCTATTTATGCATAATGTTCCATATGAGATGCTTGCACAGCAGTTTTCATTTCCATGCAAATCTGCAGAAGAAGGTTGCACTACAAATAAGACGTTTAATGAAATGAAGGACCATGAAGATGGTTGCCCTTATCGTAT
>VTPC01002114.1:22658-34372 GCA_011009095.1 Ignelater luminosus
TTTTTTATAACAGATGAGTTTGAATAAATTTGTGAAAGGCTTCTTTAATTCAGTGCTTTTAAAATAAAGAAGCAAAGTATGAAGAATAAAACAATAACAATTAAAAGTAATACAGTATCACAACATTAGAATATAAATCCGCACTTCTCAATTTTCATAGGTTTTGTTAACGATTTTTACTAAAGACTGATGGATTTCTCGAATGTAAAGTAGTAAATGCCTCTCAAGCAAAATTGTGATGTAAAAGGTTTTACGAGTCTTCATTTGCATCGAGAAGTGTAAAATAGGACATATCTGGACACAAGCTTCGATAGCTTTTGTTTCTTTTAGTTATAGCCTAATTCGCATTTGTTTCCATTAGAACAATCACCCATAACTCTGTTGTTTTTAAAGCTAGAAAGAGTTGTTTGTATTCGATGCTCTTTAGCCCCTTTCGTAGACTATTAAAATGATTCAAATAGTAAATAACACTCTATTAAAGCCATACATATCGGTTGGAATTTTAAACTTACAACTAAAAATAATAAAAAGAATTATGCGGTTGAAAAAAACATTTTGACTATCATTATTTATTGTATGTTGCAGGTTGTCGTTCACTATTTCGAGCCATCCGTGCTGCAGTGTTTATTAGAACGCTGGTCTCGTGAGATGGGGTTTATAATTTGCTACGGGGCAATAATCTTGAAGCTCTACAGGCACCTCATAGAATTTCGAACGAGGAAAGCTCACAGATGGGTCATTAAAGACACGGATCTTTTGAAGTATCTCCTTATCATGTTCTTGTCCGTCTTTGCTTACATGGCATCTTACACGGCTATTAGTTTGAACTTCGTACAAGAAAACTATAGTTTACTTTCGAAAAGTAAAACTTTGGACGGTGTTCACTACGAGTCGTGTAAATCTCTCTGGTGGGACTACGTCACTCAAGTTGGCGAACTTACGATACTTATATTTGGAATACATTTAAGTTACGCTAGCCGTAATGCAAGGACACAATTTCATGTAAGTTTTATGTTGTTTTGTTTTATTAATTTAACAAAATAGATGGATAAATAGAATTATGCATGCTATGATCAAATAACGGTTTCTTAACAGAATTCAGTGCTCTTTAGATATATTTTTGCTACCATCAATTTCAGATATAAAGATTTTGGGATTACCTTAAATATAAATCGGAAATAAAATAAAAAAACAAATAATATTTTTACTCTTTTACTATTGATTAGAAAAACAGAGGCAAAATTCGAAAATCATTTCTTTTCATCTTTTCAGGTTTGTAAACTGGAAAATTGTATATTATAATGCTTGTCAATAATCTCAAAAGAATCCGAGTTATATTTGAAATCAAAAATTATTTTATAATGAAAACTTTGTACACTTAAAACCATTTACAGGAAAATTTTTTTTATGAATACTTGGGCCCGACGAAAAATAGGGGGTAACAAGATGATTCCCGCCCAGCTTTTTTTTGAGAGTCCCGGTTTTCTAAAAACAAATTAGTTTTATTTTATTTTTATTAAATTGCCTGTAATCCAATTGAAAAAGAAATAAATTAAGATTAAAAGATAACTTTACCAGTCTTACGTTATTGTTGCTAAAAACGAGGCGCCTGTACATCACGTAATTTTTTTTTCTTCATTTTTGTTTTCAAGTTTTCAATCTTACCAATATAAAGGACTAGAAGATGGTTGTTTAAAATAGTGAACAAAAGAAAATTACTAATGCTATTTTTCCTCATACTCAAAATTCCCCAAACAGCCATTTATTGCCAATTTATATCGATCGTATACACGCTTACTTGCTGCATAATTTTAGTAAAGAAACTCCAAACAATAATTACCAATCTAAAAAGATTTAAACATTCCAGGTATTTCTAAGTAATACTATTTTACTATTGTTGAGGGTATAGCTTAACGAAGGGATTTAGGTAGAGCCTGTTTCTACATTATAGAATTTAGAGTAAGCTTTGATTTTTACCTCATTTTTGCAGTGTATAATAAATATGCAGTACATTCAAATTTACAACCAAAAAGCAAAAACCACTACATCCAGCGGTCGAAGTGGCAAATACTTTTTACCGGTATGGATGTATAGGGTCAGTTTGGGTACAATGGAACGAAAAAGTTATTCCGATTTTTAGAAAAAACAGTGTTTAATATTTATGTATTTCTTTCTTATAACAATCAAGAACAGACCTTAAACTATAGATTGAAAACAAAGAGATCAAAAAATTTACCTTAAACCTAAAGTAATTGCGTGTTTGCAAAACTTGGTCTTTGTTCCATTGTGCCGCAGGTCTGGAGTACAATGGAACGATCACCGGGGTACATTGGAACATAACATATAAATCGCGAAATATCTTAAAGTATATTAAAATAAACATTAACACCAGTTCTATATCTAGAATTGACACCATTGCCATATCAGGTTCTAAAGGAAAATAAAAGCTGTTATCAATTTTTGCACTTTGGCCCAAATAGTTGATCTGAAATTCCCGGTTTTCGTCCATATCGGTCAATATTTGACCAACCAAATATTTTATTTGTTTCTGAGAAAATTTGACTCATTTAAAGATGTATTATCATCGTCAGGAGTGGCCCCAGGGCTAAAAAACCCTAGTGACTTGGTCATTTCTTCAATTTTTGCTTTTTTTATTTTTTGTTTCTCTGTCTTCTTTTTTGTTTTTTCCTCTTTGACGTGCACGTTCTTCTATTTCATTTTTCACAGGAGTATCAGTCAGTATTAATTTCTTTCCTTTCTTTCTCTTGTTAGTTTTCTTTCTGGGCCCTGCTCTAGGATAGTCTCTACATTGCAAAACACTTATGACTTGATTTTCACATTCTTGGAGCGCAGCTCTTGAGTTTGAAGGTTGCTGGTTATCGATTGGAGGTGTTTTATAATCCTTTGATTGCAGTTATGTCTCCTCAGTCAATGATCTGCTTGTAAGAAATTCGTCTTCGGTAAAGATATCCCGATCAAAGGGGAAAATTCCTGCCTTTTTAAATCCGGATTTTATGTTGGATGGTGTCATAGATTTATCAAATGCTTGTCCTACAAGCTCAGCTACATTATAAATGGTCAGAGTCTGCTCTGGGTGCCGAACTATCCAAGAATCTACTGCAGCATTGTAAAAATTTTGAAAAGGGCCAAACATTGACGCATCGAGTGCTTGCAACTTATGACTTGTATGCGGAGGTATTTTAAGAAGTATCACTCCGTTTTCCTTTGCAATATTCAAGACTTCTGAAGCTAAATGACTCTCATGACTGTCCATAATTACAAGAGTCGGATTTTCTTTCGTAGAAGAGGTCATTTTTATAAAATGCCTGATAACATTCGCTGGTCATCCATCCAGATCTAATATGCCTGAGGGAGATCCTGTCAACATACGAGTTTTAAAATTCTTTCGAGGGAAGACCATTGCAGGTAGCAAAGCAGATCCAGCAGCAGAAACAATGCAACAGGTTGTAACTAATGTTCCCCTCTCTGTACTGATGACTTTATTTAACTGCCTGAATGATTTAGAAGCGAAAACTTTTTTGGGCTTGTCTTCGTTTTATCCAAACTGAACACCCTTGTACCTTCTCCAAAATTTGGATATCTTTGTAAAATATCAAACAAATTATCAAAAAATTTTTGCACGTCGTGTCTGTTGAAACACCTTGCCCTAAACAAGCTGTAGGCTTCAGGCTTACGAAGTCTTATTTTGGGGTGTCGTTTTCTGAAACCGTAAAGCCAGTCAATGCCGCTCTTTCCAAGCTTTAGGTATTTTAAGATTGTGATAATTGGCCATTTCATAAGCTAAACGTCTTGTTGCCAATGTGTCGAGACCATAGCACATTTTTGAACAAGTCACCAGATATTGTTCCAACGAGTCTTCAAGTTCACTTGAAAATATCTTTTGAATTGCATAGTTAGGATTCATCCGTATTTCTGCTCCGCCTCCCGTTGCTTTCTGCTTTCGGACATAACAATGCAACGTAGTGCACTTAATATTTTTTAATTCGGCAGCGTTTCGCAAACTGATTCCTCTTTCTACGGGTTCTATAGCCTCTCGCATATTAGCTTCACTGTGTAAGCCCCTATCAGTTTTTCTCACACGATTTCTCACCATTATGACTTCAAAATCTGCAAAACAGAGAAAAATAAATGAAGTAAAATGGGGTTCTATGGAACAGTGCTCCGTTGTGCCCCGTTTCAAGGTGCCCCATAGGTCTCGAAATTTTCAAACATGAACCGAAAAAAGTAAGGTTATACTTTCCATTTTGTAATCAACTGTATTAAATAGTCAAAATGATAGAGATTTACATACAAAAAAAATACATGCTTGCTATTACTACTTTTTTTTTTTATTAAAAACAAATATTCTTTGGTGAGAAATTCCAACTTTATGACACTGAAAACAATTTTTTTCTTCTCACGACTTTGTTTTCGACTACGTTCTTCTGCTGCTAATGAAGCGCTGTGATTGGTCAAAGCGGAAGCGCGCAAATTTATTAGAAATTTGTATATTTAGAGCCATCCTTCCATTGTGCCCCCACTGACCCTACTTAAAGGACAAGTCATTATTGTATATAGGAAATTCAAATTAAGTTTTAGCGCTTGTAATGTCATTTTATAATTACATGTCATCTTAATATTTTGCAAATATATTGTCATTTTCGTTTATTAAATCTTCAGTTTGAAGTATTTTCCAATTTATTTTGCACGATGTTTATTTAAACACACCTGTGACTTCTTTTAAAAATTGTTTACCGTACCACAGTTCTGCGAGTTTCGTGGAATTGTATCGGCTAAACGCTGTTTTGAGTTGAACTTGTTTTAACATACGCAAATCTACATCTAATTTCCACCATATATATATTGGTGTGCGATATGTTTATATGCGGTCCCTGTGTGATCCCGTCTTTTAAGAGACATCTGCAGACACGGAAATCTTGCTGCCTCGACATGCTACAAGCTTCAATGGGCAAAGAACTGTGACATTGTTTTGAATGTCTATGGAAGTTATGCGTATATATATCTATTTTTTGTGAACTCAATGAATTTCTTGACGTATTTTAAGTATTGAATTTAACTTTTGTTTAAAATGTATTTAACAAATTGTTTTATGTTTGTTTCGTTGTTGATGAAATAATTTCTTCATTGCGAGAACGTTTTATTTAGGTTTTATCTATGAAATTTGATATTTAATCGTCAAAACGTGCCTTATTTCAGTTTGGATTTGTCCATGAATCTTTAGTATATTTTCATGTCGTTATAGATTCAAGGAATTTATGTTTACATTTGGACTTTGTTTATGAAATTAAATTTCTGCTGTGTGTAGGTTTGTGTCTGCATGAAAAGTCGCTTTACACCTAGAAATCAAGGCCTGGTGGTTTCCATTGTTCGTATATCGCCGTGTAGTTCGTTTCATAATACAGCGTGAATCTGGCTCTAGCCGTTCATTTGCTTCAGCCATTTTTGTACGAGAAAGAGTTTCTTTTCTCAGAGGGTCGAATCTGATTTGTGGAAGAGGCAGGCTGCCCCTTTGGGTGTCGGCCGTGCGCTATCCGCGCTCATCGTTCTATTAACACAATCAATATTGTGCTGTGAGTTCCATTTTGAAGTTTTGCTTGTGATTTACTTGTGCCGTATTTTTCTAAAGGCTGGTTTTGAAGGAATGTAACGACACCTGGTCGGATCTTGATTTGGAAATTCACGAGTGCAGAGAATATTTCTCTGGTTCCTTTTTATTTCGCAATTTAGCTGTCTTTGTCTTCCATGTGGAGGATCGTGGTGTGTTAAGAGAGACCTTTGTTTCGATCTTCGTGGTGTATTTTTAAACACCCGTGAAGTACCGTTAACATTTGTGAGAGCTTTTCGTTATTGTGGAAAGTTCAGGTATTTGTTTTGGTGGAACTGTTATATCTCTATTATCGTTTGATGTGAAAGGTACGCTCTCTCCTGTTTTTAATTAAAAGTTATGTGAGTTGTGAAAAGGTCAATAAAGTGTTTTAAATCTTGTGAGATTTCTACTACGCCAAGCATCGATCTCTCGCATTGATGTTATCTGAACGGTCTCGACCGTTTTGTGGCAAATGCTCACTGGAGATTCGAGGACAATTTGTTTTAGAGTAAGAAATGTTTTAGTTTTAATTAACGTTTTGTCCGTATTTTTGCAACATTTTGTGTACGTTGATTAGTTTAATAATTATTCAAGTTAGCGTAACTGTAAACATTTTCTGGAAAAGACCTATAGTTTTATTAGTTTATTTAGATATTTATTTTAATTTATTGTTCTTTGGTTGAAATAATCTGATGGTTTTCTTTTGTTTAAAATAATACAATTACAGTTTCATATTATAACTTATTTGGTGTGTTTAATAATTTATTTTTCACTTTGTTTTGTTTTATGATGCTAAAAATTTAATGGCGAGCCCCTCAGATTCAGTCAAATATAATTACGTCACCTTTTCTGTTATCTGCCTAAGCCTCAGTTAAATAGGGTAACCCCGGGCTAGATTTTGCTAGAAATTCTTCTTAACACATCTCCCTTGATATGGGTAACAAACATACAACCATCTCAATTGTAGACACCAGGATCGCCGGTAAGACCTTTTGCAGGGGATTCAAAATATCTTGTTGCGTTTTCTTAAGCTTACACATAGTTTCTTGTAACTAAAAGTTGTAATTATGAATTCCCTTTCCCCACACTTTTATAAATATTGTGTAGTAGTCTACAACTACAAAAAATTAAATTGTATAGTTTTCATGTTATTAAATGTCAAGATTTCCAGATTTCAATCTCTGGAACATTTAAAGTTCTTACAGTTTGTAAACATCCCAGAAATCTAATCTATTTAGTAAGCTCTACAAAATTGGATCTTATTGAGTAAAGAAATCCTCCTTTTCAATCAAAATGAATTATCTGTTTTTTATTTCAAAATTGTCTGTTATATTAGATGACAAAATGCAAAAAAATGTTTAAATTAAAAAAATTTTGGACAGAAGTTTTGGACATAAGAAGAGTAGCATTTCATCATCTGTTAAACTGTTTTGGGCAAAAAAGATTATCAGTCCGGGATTGTTTGATGCAACTAGACTCTTCACACATTTTTCATTTTAAGCCTTATAGCATTTTCTATTGAGAAACTTCCCATTAATTTTATTACTATTCGGATAAGATAGAATAGAAATGCGAGATGCAGGGTTACGGGTTGAAAGAAGCATGAGCATAGTACACGTCGCAATAGCTCAGTTAGTGGAAAGCGAAGCATCTGTGCCTACTTACAGGGTAACCTAGACGGAAGTTTATTTAAGGCTGCACATAAAGTACTCTATTACACTGCCAACAAAGAAACAGAACAGATGAACTTCCAACAAAACTCACTAATTCTCTCTATGTATGGATGGCAGATAATCCTTGAGAGCGGACATATACCTGGAAAGTCCAAATGTGCAAAAGGGCTTCGCCTCACGTAAACATACCACGATCTTCCTGACTGAAGTTTATGTCATTCTATTTGTGGCTCATACAGATAAAGCAAAAACAAGAAATTCTTTTGTTTAGGAGTGTGCAGATGTTTTGGAAAGGCTCGCCACAACAAAGTAAGCTAATATTATCCAACAAGAAGACGGACGCTAGATTTGGAACTGAGGATTTCTTCTTGCCTCTTCAAGGCAACACATCACATCAGGATTACGAGATTCAAAACGCAATTGGTCAAGATGCTGTGACTCTTGTCAGGTAAAGGACTATATATCCGGTTCCAACTTGTTAAAGCTGAACTAGCTAATGGGTAAAAGTAGAAGGACAAACTCTCTTAATTGGGGTCCTCGCAGACTGTACTGTAAGAAGGTACTTGTTGCATATAGATTTGGATGAAGACTCAATATACCCTAAATGTGGTACTGACAATGAAGCGTCTTTTCACTTTCTAGGAGAACGGGAAGGTAATAATTGGCTTAGATTTAGGAACTTTCAGGCTGTTACCCAGCAAGGGTGAAGTTGAGTACTTTTGCCTGGACCGATAGCCTTACTTTCGTACGAAAGTCAGATGGGTTCAGGCAGAAAAGCGACGACGAGGCAATAGTAGGGAGTTGTAGAAGGCGACCGTGAGGTATTAGTGAAAAAAGCCTATGAAGACCTATTTGCTAGGCTTGATCATTTTTTAATTGCA
Source organism: Ignelater luminosus (assembly GCA_011009095.1). NCBI lineage: Eukaryota > Metazoa > Arthropoda > Insecta > Coleoptera > Elateridae > Ignelater > Ignelater luminosus. Next base: position 30,821 of record VTPC01002114.1, read on the forward strand.
ACTACTACTATACCTGTAGAAACCAGGTTTCACCAAACTAGATTTAGTCGGAGACCTTGACTATTATGTTTTATTCAGTCTAATGGACAATGACGCATTCATATGTAGAAAAATTTCATTCTAAAAGGATTCCTGTCAAGCCTAAAACTTTAAATCAGTTTCAGTCGTTGCTTAATTTATCTAGAACTTTATCTCTATTAATACAAGTGTTGCAAACCACTTTTGCAATTGTATCCATGGCAATAACGTTTTGTTTTAGTGTTCGTCACTAGTTTTATCAAACATTGTTAAGGTTTTTAATTTTTGTAAAATTATTCCGCAATAATTAATTCAAATCGAGATGCGTGGCGACCTCTATTGAGGAGTAGCTGTTTTTGCGGGACAGCAATCTGCGTAATTTAGTTACGGGATAAGTCGCTTCTGCGTGTTGAGATCAGGATGCGGTCGATGCCAAATAGGGGGTGGATTCAAGAGCTTGATAGAAGAACGCTGGTAGGGAAAGTTTTGTGTGACGTCTTTCATACAAGTTTAGCTGTAGTGGCCCATGACGGTTATCGTTTAGTGAAGTGTCCTTAAGATACTGGTATTGTGTTTGGTTCATTACTTATTTTTACGAATAAAGAATTTTATAGTCCAGTAATGTTCAGCGTAAATGTGTAAATGTAAATCAGTTTTAATTTTTTTTTATCATAATTATTTGGCTTGGTTTTAATTTGTTTGTATGACTTAATTCATTGTCGACTTTATTTAAATGAAATTAGATATTTCCTTTTCGTAAGATATATTAAGTGCAGTCATAAGCGTTTGGCGTTTCTGGGAATCCCCTCGAGCGTCACTGGCCAGAATTTTGCTGCGCAGTAAGATCGAGCACGATTATTGACGTTTACTTTATAAGGATTTTGTTTTTGTATAATCAACAGTTTATTTGTTTTGCTTTATTTGTATTTTTTTTGCTTGTTTTATATTATGTAACCTTTCTTTTTTTTTGATTTATTTTTATAATAGATTTATAGTTTGAAAGATAGTTTTATTATTGTAATTGTTTGCACTGGTTTGAGCGAAAATATCAAAGTCACCTAAGCATTTGATTAATTTGATTCAGTTATATTAAATTTCACTAATAAAGAATATACCGGGTGATTCAAAAACCTTGACATACTGAGTGATCCAAAGAAAATGATTTGTTGATCCAATTTGAATATTCCAAATTTAATTAAAGAAACATTTATACAGAGTGAAGTGAAAATACTTTTGTATAAGGCGGTTTAATGTCTTGAGTAAGCTTTTGTTTCAGAAAGTCTAAGTTAGTATTTGTAAAGTTGTTGCCGATTTAAGAGGGACTATGGTCCTTTTGACTCTTGTGATCTGGCTGAATCCATAGTGGCGTCTTCTAATAATACCGATTTTGAGCTATTTCAGTGGTAAGTAGGCATTTTGAACCTAGCCGTCTTCGACTGTTTGCTAGTCTGGGTATCAGCAAACTTAGTTCTTCGTGCCTTCTAGTCGCTGATTATAAGTCTGTGTCTTAAAGTTTATTTTGGCACGTAACAACATCTTCTTCTTCTGTATAAGCGCAATTTAATGATCAGTCAAATTTTGAGACCCTGTATTTCAAAAATGGTATATTTTAGGGAAGGGGTAAACAAGTAGATTCAGTTTCTGCACTGGATTACAGCTGCTACATATTTGCACTGATCTACAAAACACTTTATTTACTGATATGATCGCTTTCATTAGGCACCACAAATAATTAAACTATGAAGACCAAACACATCAAATTAATGTTTTTTTTCCTACTTTTAATGAAACAAAAAGTGAAAATTGTCCTACCCATATTACTTACACCCTCTACTATAGTCTAGAAAACCAAGAAAGTACGAAACACTCTATTTTAGGTCTTGATGAGATAGGGGAAGAAAAATAAAAGACAATTAGATGAGACTTTTCTGCTAAAAAGGTCTCATTCTAAAAATGTGTGAGGTTTGCTATGAAAACCTCTTGTTTAGATTTGCACAAATTTTAAGTGGGACGCTTCAGTTTATCTCATAACTTTGTAACAGTTCTTACGAAATATCGAACTCAAACGGCTATTGTTTTGCAAACATGGTATAAGGTGAAGAATTCATTCTGCAAACACTTTGGGAAACCCGCTCACGACACTTTAAAAAACTTTTTAATTTTTTGCAATCTCTTTCTTAGGGATCCAATTTTCCAATATGAAAGATATTCTATAGAGATTTGATCAGAAAGCTCTTAGTTAAATTGCAAACAAATGCACTATTTTTTAATGTTAACAAACTTGATAACTAACATCAATTGACATATCGTTAAGACAAAACACTGGTATATTTGGAGAATTTTCCGATCTTGATCGGAACAGAACGTGCGGAGAAATCTAATGCATGTAGCAACTACTCAGAACAGATTCTCTAGTGTCCCACTTCAAATTCCAAGCATTGTATTTATGTACTTGGTAAGTCAGTCTACAGACGGTTACTATAGAAACTGAGAGTTTCCAGAAATAACGCTTCTGCTGTGTAGTGACTGATATGGTTTTAATAGATTTTGTTTGCGTTGCTGAAAAAAAAATGATTTTGCATTATAAAGTTCGTTAATTAAAAATCTACATTTAGATTTGAGAAACCCTTGTTTACTTCAGTTCAGATTTTCAAAAGTCATGGTGTTAAACAATTAAAGCGCTATTAATGTGTTGTTGATCTGCAGTAAAGCATTTAATTTAGAGCACTTTCAAGTTAGTCTAGAAGATTAAGGGGGGATTTGAAAACAAGTGTGAGAGCAGAAGCAATGGGTAAGTGGTAGTAGGTATGTTAATAGGTATAATTTTAAGATTACAAGTCATCTCTAACTAAAGCTCAGAAATTAAAATGAATTTATTGATAAATGTCACTTTTTGATATGTATATCTATCTAACTCTACAGATAACCTCAATCGTTTATTATTTAACAGGTTTATACTGATATTTCCCGTAAATTATTACAATGGACACAAAATTATAACTTCCATGATATTGGAGTGACCCATATTTTAATAATTCTTACAATTTTTAAGATAGGCTGTTATTTTTCAATGCAGTATAATTTATCCCAATTTTCAAAATGTATCAAACGTGTTCTTTGGCGTAATTTATTCGCACAATTCATATTCCAGCTTCAGGAAAAGCTATTACGACAACATAAAAAAGAAAAAAATAGTCAGAACGCAAAAGGTCAATTACTTTTATAACCCGTTTTATCATAAAATATTATTTGCTAGTTTCCCTAATCCTTATGAACGTTTAACATGTGAACTCAAAGTAGAATCAAAAGAAAATGTACGATTAGAAGCTGCGGGGTTTATTTCTAGAAGTGGTTTATAACAAACAAAAAACGCCCTATACTTTATAAATATGTTTATGGTTTTGGCCTTGTTTTGGTCTAGTTCTTACTTGGAAAATAATCAGAAAGCTTTATATGCCTAAATAATATATTTTTTTCTAAAGAACTGTTTGCTTTGAATGTAATTTTAAATTAACCATTAATATTGATGAAAAA
>VTPC01002115.1:0-20117 GCA_011009095.1 Ignelater luminosus
TGGTAATATAAGCGGGTGCTGCGACACCCAGAAAAAGTATCAAAAAAGCAGTAGACAAGTAGTAGAAGAAGTGTAAACAGTTGTTCCTAAAATAAAGCATACAACCCAACGGGTTTAACAGACATGATTGGCAAAGGAAGTGTGAAAAGAGCTTTGTGCTTTAATAAAATTGATATAAGGTGTATAGGAACATAATGTTTGGATCATATCTATAGCTCGAAATTATATGCAAACACAATGTTTTACTTGCAGGTGTGCATCCATATCCTGTTAAGTTTTGTTTACTGATCTAGCAAAAGAATGCAGTTCTAGCAGTTACTTATATGTATGAGGGGTTTTCGAATATAATAGAGTGTGTATATATCCGCTTTTCCAGTTCAGTTTACTTTTTACAATCGAATCAGTTAATTCTTTGGTTTTTCTCTCAAATACAATTCATTGGTTTTCTTTCAAAAACATACACAGTGTTTCAACAAAAACCTTACCCCCCCAAAAATCATCACAGAAAGAATTTTAAAAAAATTAGCAAACACGTCAGTTTTGATTTTGATGAGAACTAATTTTGATAATGAATTCATATTCCAAACTCCATTTTTACACGTCTTACGACAATACGCTTAGAGATCTTAAATAGCACGAAGGTTCAAATGACACATGGTTTTATCCTCTACTGCTAAGAATCACGTAATTTTTCTCAAAATCTGCCAATTAGTTTCCGTAAAGATATTCCTTGAATTTTAGCAAACTATCTTGCTAAACCGTTTTCCAGATGAAAAGATCTTTTACATAAATGATGTGTTGTTTGACCTCCCGTATTAGGTATTTGAAGTTCGTAAGGAGATTGTTGTAGAATGCACAGGTTGGAGTTTGAAATGTGAACTTGAATTGACGTATTCTACCAATTTTTTGAAACTTGATTTTGGGGCAAGTCTCTTATGTGTTTGCTTATCATAAAATTTTCATTTAAATTAAGGTGTTTTGCATTAGATACCTGTTTTTATTTTTCCATCTAAAACTTGTAGGATCTTCAGTGCATATTTTTAGCATATGTCAAGCAATATGATGCGTTTTTAGGGCATATTCCATATGTTGACTATTTTAGTTTTGGTCTCGGTAAATGGCTCCGTAGCTCCCCGATGCTAAAATGTTGAAAACGTACGGAACGGAATACTGAAAAACCGATCAGATCTTAGGTACCAAAACAATCGATAAATTTATTTGTTTAAAACGGTTTGTGTTTTCTGTAATTATTATAAAATTATTTTTTTTCTGTCTAAACTATTGCAGTAATCAAAATCAAACAAGAGACAAGAAATGCCCATCTGTGCAAAAAGTTTCAGAAGTAATGACCAAACCGTTAAAATTCTTAACTTTTTTGTGGATGATCGACTTTTGACCACTTACGAAACATCCACAAGCAAAGAACTGATGTCAGAAAATCCCCTTTTGCAGTACACATTTACATCCCAAATTTAATTCCAATCGCTAAAAGAATTCTTTTGTTATTTAAAAAAAATATAAATATTTCTAAGATCTTTGACGTGCAGTAGCTTCTTAACGGAGCACTTTTGGATAGAGGTAAGTTTAGTTAAATCGTCCTATTTTGTTCTGAGGAAAATGTGGTAGGAACACCCTGTATATAGAGATTATAGAGATTTAAAGAAATCCTAGTTTTTATTCACTGTCTAGAGGAACCATAAAATCGCTTTTTTCCAGACATAAATAAATGAAAACGAAAAGGAAAGAAATATGCATAACAGAAATAAAGAAAAGTTTGGGTAGGTATTTCAATTAGCATTGAGGATCATAGAAATGAATATTTCAAGTAGGTCGAAATTTGCAAAATTATTTAATAAAATGAAGCCTGTAAAATATAATTACTGAATTGATATGTCTTCTAACCTTTGAACTGCAATCAATGTATTTTTTAAGTGTTGGAAAATTTCAAGTTTGTTTCCTATTTTGGAAATAAGATTCTTGAAATAAGATCTCAGCATTTTTTCTAATGATAGTTATGCTATAGATTATTTTCGTAATGTTGGTAAACAATAATACGTGTCTTCTTTTTAAAAAGGTTAGTTGAAAATTATGCAAACATATCCGCAAACCATGAAACTATCAGACAAAACAATTTTTTGCTTGTGTTCTAATAATAGTAGAAAATAATATTTATCTTGTTTAACTTATGTTAGCAATAAATAGTTTATATTTAATTTCAAACTAGTTTTTTTATCGTCACATCATAAGTAGCAGAATATGCAACCAAAGCTTTTTAACGATATTGATATTAATATAAATGCATCGTACATTAGATGATGTTTGGGAAAATTAATTTCTCGGTAGTACTTATATTGTTGTTACGGTCAGTAATATTTATTAAATAAATTCTTAGGCAGTTTCAGTTGTTAGAATATGCTAATACCTTGATAGTTTTAAGTCGAATATCCCATTCTTTTTAAATTTATACAGCACGTGTAAGTGTTTAGGGTTGAATGATCTTCAGGTTTACAGAGGTTCATTTTTAAATCAATACCGTCCTAATTGAGTCTTATAAAGTAAAAAAAAAACACAAAAATTGTTTTAATTTGCGTCTGCAGAAAATTGCACCTTTAAAAATTTACAAACTAACTGCAATTTGTATATACATATTTTTAAAATTATCATATCTCTAAAGCATTGAAGTTAAAAAGTAAAACAAATAAAGTAACAAAAATACAGACATTGCCATTTATAATATGGTAATTAAAAGCCAAACACACGACATTAAAAAACAGTGAAAAGCATTGAGATTAAAACTAAACAGTCAAACGATATGGCCTTGATGCATTTTGTGTCCTCATTTCGAACCGTTGCACTTTTTGGTCGCGTCTGCTACTCTTCCGTTACACCCAGAAGTGTCTCCTTGTCTAATTAATGCTATCAATGGAAGGTTGAAAAGAGACACGAACATTAAACTAAATTACCGTTGCAATCGAAAATTGCCTAAAACAGCTTGCACTACTCATTAATTTTATTCGTATTTGTTAGTTGAATTGCATTGTGGCGTGGCCTAGTATTTTAAGGTCACACGAAATTTGGCTCACATGAAATGCATTCGTCGATGCACTTTTCGATCGTTAAATTTGATGCTTTTTGGGTTATTACGATTTTACCTAGTGTAATTTGGTTTTTGTAGCTAAATGTAAAGGATCAAATTGTTATGTTTTTAATTGCTTTGTCCGTCAGAGAAAAAATGGTATTACCTACCATGTTTTGAGGTTAATACAGGAATTTTAGGAATGTCGCTAATTAAAACAACTTTATCCTCTTTATTATGATTCGTATTTTGCCAGTTAAAATGACCAAAATATGGAATTCCCTTTGTTTATTAGATGTTGGAAGCAAACTAGAATAAATTTCGTCACTCCATAATTGGCAATATTATTCTTTTTATTAAATTTGACACTCTTATAAATTGTTAAAATTAGTTTAAACTTAAAATTGAGCAATGATAAAAACAGGAGTTATCAAAATATATAAAGTCCAATTTTGGATGTTATTTACAGACATTATAACTTTCTTAGCAAGTGTTAATTATAAAGGACGACGGAGTAGACGAATACAACTAATAGTATGACGTTTTCCGTATGGTTTGATTTCTTTTTCTTATATGCAATCTGGAGTTAATGGTATTTCCATCTGTGGCAGCTAATCTACACTAAAATTAAATTTAAAATGTTGCTGTTGCTGCTGATTTATATTAAGGAGATACATGAACTACCTGCTAAATATCTGCGTACTGTAAACGAGCACTTAACGCTTTCAATTATTTTAATTTAAAAGATTTAGGTATAAAGTAAATGCAAATTATAACCGAATAACCATTGCATATTTTTATGTTATAGCTTATTTAGTATCGAAATAGGTTGAGGTAAGTCTAATACTTATTTTTGATTTGTATCCATTGTATGTAAATTCTCATTACTACTCCTGCTTTAATATTGTATGCAATGCATTACCTAACGATGACATATGCGAAAAGCTATGCAATGATAACAGTGCAAAACAAAAAGTTTCTTTCTGTAATTAGTAACAATAAAGATTGCGTTTTACGTTTTTTACTGTCATTGTGAAACTTCTTTCTATTTCTCACATCTCTTCCCAGCACTATTTGACTATCCATTGTATAAAAGCTTTACAACCTCAAATAATACCATGCTGGGCCTTTCTTGAGACGCTACTTAACTATAAAGAGTTGCTGAATTCCTGCAAAAATCTTTGGTCCCATGGGACTGTTAACACATTTTTAGAATTCTTACTTACTACGTTTTGTTTGCAGGTAGAGCTTAAGGGTTTCTTAAAACACACTTATCAATAGCATAATTACCAAAGTGGTAGAGAGTTTATGGCACCTAATTTCTCTTGGATTGTAGTAACATGTTGGAAACCTTTAAAGATCGGCCACTCTGCAAGAGCCCCAAGGTTCATAGGAATTGGAATTTTGCAAGAATTTAAATCTAAAGGAAAATTTAGGATCTGCAGGGACCTAAAGGTTTACAAATATTCACGTATTTGCAAAATACTTGTAAAAACTTAGGAACTCAAACAGAACTATTGAGAAACTCATGAAACCTGTAGCTTCAGAGATCGGCCACTTTACAAAAGTCCCTATGTTTATAGGAATTGGAATCTTGTAAGAATTTAAATCTAAAGGAAGATTTAGGATCTGCAGAAACCTAAATGTTTACAAATATCCACGTATTTGCAAAACACGTAAATACTTGTAAAAACTTAGAAACTCAAACAGAACTTTGCAGAAACCCATGAAACCTGTAGCTTGTTGGTTGGAAGTATAAATAACTTAAATGCTTAGACAAAACAGAAAGTTTACAGAAATTCAAAAGACAAAAGCTTAGATGGTGATACACTACGTTATTGTCGAAAATCATCAACTAACAGATGGTGCTAAGTTTCGTCAAAATGTATTAAAATGGCGAGAAAAAGGATGATCAACAGCTACAACCAACCTTGCCAGAGACATTATGACTATTCCTGACAATGTGCTTTATTGTTGGGGCGACTGGCGGTTCTTGAATGGATATTTGACCTGTATAAACGCCAAAGCTTGTTGTCATTATATTATGTAATCAAATTACATTCTGGTTTTCTTGAATAATAGCCTATTAAATGATTGTGAAAAAATTTACAAACTACTAATTTCTGCGTTTAGATTGATGTACTATTCTTTCTCTAGAAGTTGAATAACTCTATGGTAGATTATTTTGAATTGGTTGGTCTTCACTATTTTTGAGCACATTGCGTATGTTAAATCTATTTCTGGATTTTTGGGGTTTGCTCAGAAGCACCTAGTACGTAAAGAATAGCAATTGTATGCTTAGTTTGTTATTTACTGCATCATCTCAGTTTGCTCTTCTCTTTACGTTAGATCAGTTGCAGTTTTTATTTTTTCGCTCTGAAAGTTTGAGCTCATCACAGTTAGAGTGGTAGTGCAGATTTCTGTTTGTATGGTTAACTTTGCTGCGAACTTTTAAACCATGACGTTTTTCAGGAACGACTGTTGTTTCTTTATTTAGTTCCATTACGAATCTTTTTAAGGGAGAACAATATAAAAGAGGGTAAAAATGCGTAAAAGAATAAGTTTTCCAACCCAAATCACCAAAATGTAGTCAAGAATCAAATACTTTAGCCACAGTTTTAGATTTTTTGCTGACGTATTCATGAAGATGCTGTTCGTACCTACTGCCATTTGCTTCCTCAATGAAAATATGGTACCTGACCATTGAATTTAACTCACCTCAATTTTCTTTTTAGAGATTCATTTGTCAAATGTGAAAGATTTTCTAGTAAGATGCTTTATAGGCAGTTCGTGTTTCTACGAAAACTCTGATTATGTGTAAGCGAAATTTACCATTTTTACGTTACTTTTAAGCATCTCAGGAACTACATAAGTTATTGAAATGAAATAGAATAGAATAGAAGTACATATTGCTGTAAAAGATCTGCCATCTATTTACCATTATATCCAACAAAAACCCAGTCATTTCAAGACATAGAAGTCTTCACGATAGTTTGGCCGTTCCTAATCTATCTCAGGCACATTCCCAAAAACACTAGCAAAATTGTTTGCAACGTCATGATATAACACCACAACAGTGCGCTAGCAAGCCAAATTGACATGATTAATGATAATTACTTATACGCATCAACTTTTGAACAGTTATCTCATTTATCGATCTTTAGTGTTCATTGCATAAATATCAAACAAATTTGTATTTTGATTACCTTCTGGCCTCCTTTTCTTGAAAATGAGCAAAAATTTCTACCGTTCTATCCTTTCTTGAATTAGACATAACAGCATAGGCGTCTTTCTTTAAATTTACTTATATTGTTACTAACAACGCATATTCTTAGAGAAATTTAAAACTAATTGACGTTAACAACTGTAATCGTAGCATTATTTAGTTTTGTTAAAAGTTATGCAACATTCAAGAAGGATAACTTTGTATTTACTAAACATTTAAAGCGTTGTAAGATGACTGAAGGGTTTTAAATAAAATAAGGAGAAAGTAGAAGTGGCTCTTAAAAGAAATTTTATAATAAAACTAATTACTTTTTTAAATTCCATTCTTAACCTCTAAGTCATCCCTGTTGAAATACAAAATACTTGATGATGATACAAATTATGCAAAAAGATTGGTCCGTGTTTTACTATTAAATTAATGAATAGCGTCAAAATACTGATGATTTGCTGTGTCAATCTCGTTTTTTGAAGAAAATATTCGCCCCCAAAGGTGTTTCTTAAGATTAACGAACAGCCAGAAGTCACATATCGCCAAATCAGGTGAATAAGGTGGATGTTCAATCACACGAATATTATTTTCCCTCAAATAAACAACAGTAGCGCGCGCCGAATGCGAGGAAGGATTGTCATGGTGCAACAAAAGGCCCTTACATCAAGTCCTTCGAAAACTTCAGGCAAACATTTATTGATGTACCAGTTTGCAGTGACTGTGCGCTGTTCTTCTAACTTAATGGCTTTGACTAAACTGGTGCTTCTAAAGAAGGCGACTTACATAACTTTTTCATGGTGCGTTGTTTTTTTGGAGTTGGATCATCTTTATGAATCCATACACGGGATTCCTATCGAGTTGGAGTATCATAAAATGGTATGTACGTCTCATCACCTGTCACAATTTTGGAAATAATCCGATGACCGCCATTTTCTAACATGTTTAGGGTTTACTTGATGATTCTCATACGTTCTGACTTTTGGAATTCCGTTAAATGTGTGGTACCCACCAACAAACAACTTTCTCCATTCGCAGGTCCTCATGTGAAATTTTTAAGACTGCTGCGGATGCAATCTCTAATGTCCTCTGGATTGTACTGTATGTGCAGTGTGGGTCTTCGGCAATCATGCTCTGGACACGAACAACATTTTCTGAAGTGACTGCAGTTTTCGGTTTTGCTTCATGTGGTTCGCCAATTAAGGAACTCTAACCTCGTTGAAATTCAGCAAACCACCAATACATGAAAGCTTTTCTTCGTCAAAAGTTAAAGTTAGGCGTTCTATGTATTGTTTTGCATCTAAACCGCCCTTAAAATCGTAGTAGATTAATGCACAAAAATTCTCTCTACTTAACTCCATGACGTATACGAACTAAATAATTTTTTGTTTTTAGTACACTAATTGCCATTTAATGGTATTGCCCGACTGAGACACCTGATAAATAGGCTTCTTTAAAATAATATCATTTTATCTAAGTATGCACACATTTCAACGAATCTCACTGGAACCAGAGTGACCCTCGTATATGAGGAACCTTTATCGGATTAATCTGAAATCTGCTGTGTATTGAAGTATTATTGCAGTTGTTTCAACAATGGATCTAAGATACAGCGTTAATTTGATTTTTTAATGGCATCATTGGAAAGCTTATTTTCTTCTGAGTACAATGATGTATCACTTGCTCCTGTTATTTTTATTTAAAAACCTCACTTTACGCCACAGTAGATGGTTTGATATAGGGCAAAGCCCCATTGAAATCTAAAGGAGACCTTTTGGAGGGTAAAGTCTGACACATTAAAAGCCTTAAGGGGGTTAAAAGAGGTCGAAGTCTAATCAGTCAAAAATGAGGTGATTGACTGACTGCCTAAGGTCCCCTTCAAGCGGAGCGTGTTAGCACAACAAAGTCGCAAAGCGGTGGCGGATAGATACATATTAAGTATACTTAATGTTAATGACTAATATTAGCTGTCTAAATGTTAATTCAATAGTATCCGCTACTAAGTAACTGTTAGAAATGTCAGAAATCAAACCGCATTTTACTCGCAAAACCTTTTCACATGTGTTAGTAAATCGCATATTAAGAAATTGATTTGGAACATTACTGTAATAATGATAAAACGCATTTCAATCAATCAAGAACTATAATCTACAGCCAACATACAGTTCCAGCCAATTTCATCGGAGGCTAAAACCCATAAAGATTGTATGATGTCCTTTACACTTCATAGGAGCAGCATAATACTTTGTTTCGCGGTTCCTTCGTGCGAAAACTGCTCCTCTTCTTCTTAATCCATTTGAACGAAGAATTAGCGTGACTTTCTTAGGTGGCCATCGATCAGTATCTCATAGTTTCGAAAGTGGTTGGACTTTGTCCTGCGTTAACCTTTTTATGTCTGTTATACTTTAACACGAGCGGAGCTTTGGGTTTTCTTTTTGAGATCTTCAGTGTAACTTTGCTTTCCATCGAGGCACTGTGGAGCCTTGAATTAATTTTCTTAAATAAGCTACACTGAAACACAGATCATGCCTTGCCTTTCTTCTGCCAAAAAAAAAGACCATCGGTGGTGCTGAAATCGTGTCAATACTATTCTCCTACCACTATTAACAACCAAAGTGTCAAAACAAAAACACAGAAGACTAACAATAATGTTCGAATCACTTGAAAATACTTTTCTTACCAACAAATCAAGGTCCATCTCGGTTCTAAGATGCAGACAGAAAGCAAAAAAACGAAAGTTTCACAATGATCAACATCCCGTTCTTGGAATATAAGATATCTGTCAAAAAAGTAATAAACGGCCAGTTTTGTCAGAATCGTTTGAAAGTCACTTCCTTGGCACTACGAACAACTAAAGTTTTATCTCAATACAACAACCTGTTTTCCAAAACACAGAAGACATTTGAAATGGCTGTAGCAACAAAGACTATCTGTTTTCAAGATTCGTTTCCCGGGAAACTTTCCGATCGGCGAGGCACGAAATGCGATATACTACCAGTCTAGGCCAAAATCCATAAGAATTATGCTGAGTCCTTTCCGGTATACGATATTTGTCTTGATGTTATCTCCATATGGTTCCCTAAAAAACTTTTGTGTTTAGGCTTAAGAATATAGCAGGTTTTAGATATGATTGTGCTGTTCTGTATTAATTTTTCTAGTATTGCTTTTCTTTCGTCTTTAAGTCTAATAATGACAAGTTAGTTTTATGTACAGATCTTTCGGGCTTTACAGTATTCTTTGACACACAGACTGCATTTGGTAGATTCCTTACATCTTATACAGAATGTCTAAATCTTCTATTTTCGTTTATGTTAATAATTTTCTGTGTAGTTTACCATGCCCATGGAATTCTGGTATTTTTCTGAAACCAATCCATAATGCTATATTTATTGGTGCAATACCAGTTTACCCATTTAAACCTCTGCGGTTTAAAAGTTTTCCATCATGTCATTCGCTTTCAATAATTGGAGATTCTTTTCTTTACATTGAACATAGTTTACCAACAGTGATTTTCATTGCTTTCTGTTTTTTTTTTTATAGTTATTTGTTATTTGTATTTATTGCTGGGTAGGTAAACTTTTTCCGTTCATTCTTGACACTTTCGCAACCTAGTTGGTTCAAAGTGCAAACAGTAATCTGCAGTAGGAATCAAAAATTAATGTAGCAAGTATTTAACAGAAAACAATAAATGTTTGTAGTTTTTCTAATCCCATATAATAAAATATGGTTTTACGATAGGTTTTTGATATTTGAAATTTCTAATTTATAAAATGAAAAAAAAATCAAAATACCTACAAAAACTAAAACTAAAATTTTATTAGAACTGAATATGGTCACCGACAACTTGACAAATTACCCGTATCTCAATTGCAAGATAGATTTCAAGAACAATGATTATAAGTGACTTTATGTTTTAATACGATTGCAGTACAGAAAAGCTAAAATTCCCCTACATCGGGGAAAGTTACGCATTTCCAAAACAAATGAGTATTATTTGCAAGAAAATGTCTAAATTAATGCTGAACCGTTGCAGGCCTTCCATAAGTAGTTGCTTCAAATACCTGGCTGCAAGCTAAAAGCTAAAAGCTCACTGAACTTTCCTACAAAATCATTAGAAAGTATCTACAGTTCTGCTTATACTTCAAACGTAGAGCGCATGAAATTTATTTATGTCTTTTTAGAAAATCTACAAGCAGCAAGAATTATCTCTAGGAAAAGGGAAACTCATACTCCTAAACAAATTAAGCCAAAATGCTCAGAGAGTAATATTGGCGTAAAGTACATTCCTGAAATGAAGTCTTAAGTGGATATTTGTTTTATTGTAATAGGTCCTAAAGGTTAGTTGTTTGCTTAAAATTTATCAAGAAAAGAAACAAATGAACGGCCAAATTAAAATTGGCAAAAATTAATGAATATCAACAAATTAATCTTGGTATTTTTAGTACGCACAAATTTTTCAATTAATATAATTTGACAAAAATGTCCTTCTATTGTTTGAAATGTTCAGTCACTATGTGAGTAGTAAAATGTTATTTTCTTATATTACTTTTAGACACTAATTACGCTGATTTGAAATTTATGATGTTATTTAAGGTTATTTATACACACCAATAATTTTAATTCCGAACGGAACAAAGGATGAGAATGCAATAAGCTGCAAATGTAATACAAAATGATAGGCATATCCTTTTCCGCGTCCGCTAGACTTGATAATTTATATTGCAATAGTTAGTTCTGTAGAGTTTCTGAAATAAACAGTGGATATTCTGACATATTTGTGCTATTCAAATTAATTCCGTTTTAATTTCATACTATTTGTCTGGTTAAACGGCACTAACTTGAAGTTTCAACTGCACACTTCAATATTTCCAACATGAAAGTTGGAAAATTTCAAGCTGCGACTGTTAATAGATCTCAACGTACAAACAATACCTTTTTAAAAATTCTGTTTATATAATCATTTAATAAATCAATTTATTTCAGTTATTAGTTGAAACTTAATTGAACTATTTCCCAGGTAAAGTATAATCGCAGTACTTATTTAGCTAAAACAATACATAAATATTCTCATGAAACTTTTTAACGTGATTGAATTTAAATCTTTATAAAGTATTCTTTCATTAATTAACGTTGCAAACAACAAAATGTCGTTTAAGCATTTCTTATGTTCGAGTTTTCAAGTTTTTAATTTCTTACAGAAATAATTAAGCCTCTATCAGAAAAAGGTTACAGCTTACAATGAGATTTACGAAAAGGGATTTGTACACTGTCTTTTAAAAATTAATTGTTTTTTAAAATTAGTTTGTTGTCTTATTTAATCTCAAACTCGGGAATTATATTGAAACTGTCTTGTACAAAGTTAGTTTTAAATTTTTTTTTGTGTTTCTGAAAACAATTTAATCAACAATACAAAATTGTGAGACATTGCTTTTGAAAAGAAATACTAATTAATAAAATTATGATTAGAAAGTGTTTTATAGAAATAACTGTTCCACAGAATATCAAATATCTTATTTACTAAAGAAAATATCAGAATTAATAATGTTAACGACTTCATTAGTAAATTCGTTAGTCCAATTTCTCGCTCTTAATTATTATTAATCTTTCCTAGAATTTTCCATTAATAACTTTAAGAATTCATAGTGGCAATTTCTTCTTGTTTGCATCCCGTTCAAAATATCCTATCTAGAATAACGCTAATGCAAATTCTTTTTTTTTACAATCATGCAGTTGCTTTACATTGTTTGGGTTAGTGGGCAAGCTAAGTTAAGACATATGACAGGATGTATGTATACTTAAAATGTTTTATACAATTTATTTATATTTAGTATATTTAATAAAATCTAACGATTTTAGATGTTCATGTCTTCTTTCCCACGTAGGAAAATGTACTGGCGTCGAATTGTATCATACATTAATTTATTACTTCTTCGAAATCCTAACTGAAGATATCTTCTACTTCCTAAGCGACTAAGGTTTTAAAAAGATAATTACATAACTTTAACATCTCAACAGTTAATAACTTCATTAAATAATTCATAATCTTATTAGATTTATCTATCTACTACTAAAATATAATATTGCAACTTAAATCTTGTAAATTATAAAGTGCAGCTATGAAAATGATATAACAGACACGAAGTAACCCAACATTGAAAGTAACTCTACAAGATAATGACGTCTTTCAATACTATGTTAGTATTAAGTTCTAGTTTGAGTATACCTAACTGGCATAGCAATACATTTAAAATGTCTTCATTTCATAAAATATCACAAAACACTGCTACATAGTGGCGGCTACATCAGTATGGGCAGTGAAGCACCTCTCACTCGAAGAGAAAGAAAAACTGTCACAAAAATCAAAACTCCCTTAATACTGTACAAATCCAATGAACGTTCACAATAAACTGATTTGTTACAGACTAAGTAAATAGTAAAAAGGGGTCAAGAACAATGCATTTGTGGAATAGGAAATTAAGTCTAACAAAGAAAAAAACTATTGCTTGAATGGATTAGAAATCTTAATAGAAATAAACAAAGCTAACGTAAAAGAAAACGTTAAGGGATGCTATTCTCTTTATATTATTGGTTGTAAAACATATAATGCCGCTGTCAGCATTTTGAACAAAATCAACAAAAACTAGAAAACGATCAAACACCTCAATAAATAGAAAGCGCATCTCCAAACTAATATTTTCATGATGAAATGCTTTGGAAACATTAAATCTTCTATCCAGAATGCTAGATAAAATACTTGCTACCTTAGTAAAGATGTAATATATAAAATTAAATTTTTGAAATTATTTTTCTCGTTACTTTAATACGTTTAATTCTAGTAGCACGATCTTCCAGTTTAACACCCGATCACACTTGAGCATCCTAAGCAAGGAATGACAGATAATTACTAGCAGTGAACATCCAAAGGTCATAGCAGTATGAACCCTACTAGCCAACAAAACTTAGCCTCTTTACCCTCCATGCTCTTTGGAAAGCCACCCACAGTTTAAAGAAGAAAGCAAGACCTAAAAATAAAACGCCAAAGACAAGACAAGCCTTTCTTTTGAAGCGTTAAAGGAAGGCTAACCTTCACATTACTAGCTCAGTAGATCAAACAGAAGCGTCCATAAACAAGCATTTCATTTCTACTTTACTTACATTAGAAGAAGCGTCTAACTACGATAGGGCACAAATGGCCTCAATTTCAAACAACTCAACATTAAACAGTACAAGAAAATTGGAATTATTAGGTGGTACAAATGCTTTGGTCAAACTGATACTTCCTACAATGCTATAAAATTGTGGAATTGCAAAAGAAAAAGAACGAGTAGAATATAGTAAATAATAAAGCAGAAAGAAGAGAGGCAAAAGTCACATATACAAACAATCACACAAGGAAAGAAATAATAATAGGTACAGTCACAAATGAGCAGAGAAGAAATACAAAACCTAGATAGCAGGATTAATAGAATCTTCTAGCACCAAGGCCATCAACTAGCCATATCCAGTCAACCATCCTAGAACATACACTTAGTTAACAATGAAGTAACTAAACACGGTTAATTTGCTTCTAGCCACATAACTTATATAATCTGTTTTTGGAGATATAAAATCAAACTGTTACATGGCATCTGAAAAAGTTACTGAAATTACGGAAACATCTGCGTTAAGCAAGATTCTTAGCTACTCTGCGTAGGATATAAGTAAATATTTAAATGAGTCATAAATTGCTAAATTTTAAAACACTTCTAATTACTGCTCTAAGAAATCATCCTCAACAAGAAACTTGTTGGAGAATGTGCATCAGGTAGACATGAATGAGTTTACCTTAAGAAAAAGGTTTGGTAATGCTGGTTTAAGATCAAGTATACCAAGGATCCCAAAATGGAGGTATGTCGTCATAAAGCAAGATTGGCTACGCGTAAACGTTTAACTTGGTAAGGTATCGTTTACAGATGAAAGCCGTTTTTGTATAAATGCTATTGATGATAGAGAAAGAGTGTGGAGGCGACCAAGAAAGCAATAATTAGAGTGTAACATTATTCCTATAGTCTCACCTAGAGGAAGATTAGTAATGATTTGGGGTGGTATATGCTTGAGCGCTCGTACGGAGTTAGTCGTCGTTCAGAGAGATTCTCTAAGAGCTGTTTGTAGATGAGACTTCCTATTTGAAGTCAATATCAACGCTATGAATTACCCAGTTTTTTCTTCCGTCATGAACCCAATAGAATATATATGGGACAAATTGAGGAAAATGCGTAAAATCAAAAAACCCTACCGTCCAAAACACACAGGAACTCGCAGATGTATTTAGTCGAACAATGGAAAACTTGCCCCAGGAAACCGTCGATAACCTCATTATAAGTATGTATAGGTACATATGTGAAGTTGGTAATCGAGAATCGCTGAGGAAATAGGCGATGTTAATAACAGCTATTACAAAAACAATTTAATATAAATATACGACAAAAATATCGTTACTGTATTTAATAAGTGCACCATCATTAAATTTACTCAGAAAATTAATTCGGATGGAGTTCTGTTTTTAATAAACTTCTAAGACAAAAGCGAAAAAATACAAATGAAAACAATGAAAACTGATACAATAAAAAGCCACAAATCATGAAAAGACTGATTTCTATGTTTCCCTAATTTTTCTGACAAGTGTATATATGCACAATAGAAATCAGAATCTCCAAGATAATCGATAAACCTATCGTCTAGACATTTACGCCTTAGATAAGAAAGTCAAATCAATGTAACAGTACATTTTTGAACACATTTAGAATCCAAGGATATTTCAATTTAATGAAACCCTTGAATGTTGCAAATTATTAAAAGTTTTGCACTTTGATATCTAGCAGCATTTAGCGGTTAAAATTCAAAGTAAAATACTTCATTTTCTTGGTAAATTTTATTTATTTATCGTTTAAAAATTTTGTTTTTAAGACTAAATTGAAAATTGTAATTTATTTTAAAATATATATAAAGGTCTTTAGAATTCTGAATAAACATGTTTTGGAAGAATTCTTTTAATGTTCATTTAAGGTCTGTTCCTATTAAATTCGAATTGTATCCTATGAGATTTGGTTTGGTTGAAGAAATAAACTTTAGCAGTAACGGTAAATTTAGTGACGCCTTAATCTTTAAATTCCAGGGTATTGCACGATACAAATTAATGGCACATACAAACAGGAACAAAGTTTTCTGTTTTTCTAAGTCAACTTCTGCACAAAATAAATTTGAAATCTTTGATGAAAAAACTAATTTTTATATTGTTCAAATTTTACATCAAGTTGGACGTATACCACATAATTTTGACTTGTTTAGTTAAAGGAACGAAATTAAAATTTACACGTAAAGCGGCACGTTGTTTTGATAATTACTCTTAGGTTTAAGGTTCACGATTTTGGCTGATTGTTTGCTATTAGTTTTGATGCCTAACAAGTAATTGGATTAAATTAGTCGTCCGTACATATTAAGTAATGAAAATTGTTGGCGGTGCTATCATTAGCTCTTTTACTTTTTTTTGGTGTTTTACGATAAGTAACAGATTTTAATCAAGATGCAAAAAGTTTATTGAAACATATGAGACTGATTTGATAATTAAGGTAAATGATTCTATTTTAACTTCCTTTTAATTCAGTACACTTCGGCCAACGATGTTCTAGTGCAATTATTCTATTTTTATAAAACGATTTGCCAAGTCCTACAAAATAACCACTCGCAGCTTCCATAATGTCAGCGTCACATGAGAATTTTTTTTCTCCAAGCCATTTCTTCAGATTAGGGAATAAATGGAAGTCGCAGAGGCCATATTGGGCGACTAAGGCGGGTGCTGTAGTAATTCGAATTTTAATTCTTGTATTTTAGCCATCGCAATTGCTAATGTGTAGGAAGGTGCATTGTCCTGATGGAAAAGTGGTTTCTTCTTGGCCAAATGTGGTCTTTCTTTCTTGATTTTGTCGCTCAATCCTAGCATAATACTCCCCGCTGGTTGTTTTTCTTTTTTGCAGATAATCTGTAAAAATGACTCCCTGTGCTTCCCAGAAAACAGTGGCCACCTTTCCACCTTGCCTTCTTTGGATAGGGTTTGTTGCTCCCGGTCTACTGATTTGATTTTTCCTTTGTCTCCGGTGTAAAGTGGTGGATTCATGTTTCATTCACAGTTGTGAATCTTAGCAAAAGTTTATTTGGGTTCCATTCGAACACGATTTTATGATTTATGATTTTATAGTTTCTTTTCTATCATTGGTAACAGTTCGATACAGCTACCCCTAGGATTAAACTTATACAGAAAAACTTTAACCTTACCAATGCATGTACCATATATCTATTCAGAGAATTAAAAGACACCTGCGGAAGCCTCTCCGGCGCCAAACAAACTTCGAAGATCGAGATCTTGACAGTTTACTAGCAAAACCACAGTCATGACACATAATATCGAGACTATGTGTGTGCTACTCTCCGGCAGCGTATCAACCGACAGTATCACAACCCAACTTCCCTAAATCACCTGGAGATCATTAACCCCGCGCAAGCATGGGCGAATTCATTAAAAAATGCACTTCTAACTACTACTAACCTAGCTACGTCCCAGTGCAAGATTGGGGTGAAATTCATTAAAAGAATTAACGTTTAACTCCTTCTAAGCTAACCACACTCTCGCTACGCCCCCGCGCAAGACATAACATCCGTACGCCCTTCACGCTGTAGTAGGGGATTGGTAGTATGCGCAGCAGCTAAATTAGTTACCAACTGCATTGTTTATATAGTGCAACATAACTTAAGATGTGCCTAAAAATCGTGTTTGTTTTTCATCGGTTTTAGCAAGATTGGATTAACTGTCTATACCTCCGGCCACCTAGTTGTGTTCTGTGAGTAATTCTCTACCTGCTGATACTAAAAACATGCCCCTAAAACGTCGTTTTACTAAAGGTAGCTATATCGAACAATTGCCCTATCATTTGTTCAGTTGTTGCCTCATTGGACGACCACTTCGGTGTTCATCTTCACAACTTCTCTCTCTTTTCTTTGCATTTTTACGAAATGAACTGACAATGCTCTCTTTCACGACTTGTCAAATACAAACTATGCAGTTTATTAAATTGTTATTTGACATTTGTTCGTTTGAAGGATGAACAAATCAGCAAGAAAACAATTTTGATTGATTTACCTTATTTATCAAACCAATCTCTTATGTAGATTTTAAATAGTCGACATTTTAAATGGTCATTTTTTCAAAAAAGTGCATTACTCAAAGAATAGAAACTTGAAATTCTTGGATTTATCTTTTCTTAAATTCCGTGGAACTTTGTGTAATCTTGTAGTAGATGTATTGACTCTTAGTACCTTACGAATCTGGTTAATTTGCTTAGCAAGTTTACATTCTTTAAAGCCTTATCCCGAATATGTTAGAACTGTCTGTTCTCATCGACAAATATAGAGGGTACAAGTTTGCTGAGAGGTTTTTAGATTTACCTTTCCTTAAATTCATTGGCGCCCGTTAATTATTTTGTTGATGTAGTAGATTTTAATTTTTTTACAAATTTGGTTGATTTGGATAGCAAGCTTGAATTCTTTAGAATGTTATCTCAAATACCTTACAACCGCCTGATCTCATCCACAAATTCAAAGCGTACAAGTTTTATAAATCTACTTTTTTTTAAAACTTAGTGGCGCCTTTAACTAATTTTGTTGACGTACTGAATTTTAATTTTTTCCAAAATTGGTTAACATGCTGGTATGAATTGTTTAAAATAAATCCCAAATATTTTTTAAAACCGTCTGATCCTATCGACCTGAAAGCTTTTAAAGAGATAAGAGTTCTCTCTGCCGGATGATTGGAGTTTAGTAGAAAAAATTATCAAGTTCTCTGTAATCACAATCGTGGTATTACACGTTATCATAACAAACAAATTATTTCCGATTAGGAGATCATATAAGATATTACCGCTTACTATTTAAAATTCAAGTCTATCAAATCAGTACAGATTGCAAAGATGTTAAAAGACCCCAACGATTTAAGTTTCTTAAGTCTGCGGTAGCAATAAGTGCTATGGCAGATTTCAGTCCACGGCTAAAAATGTCATACAAGAACGAATCTGAAAGTTTTTAATGAACTTGGTATTATCCTTCAACGTAAAGTAAGTTATTGGAATTTCTCATTTTCTAACTATTGATATTGGAATGATAACGATTCTAGAATTATGTCGTTGAAAATAAATGTAAATCAACATATCTGAAATGATATCGTTAAATGACAGGTTCCAAGAGGTATAAAATAAACCTCGTACTTGATATATTTAGAAATTTAACTTTGAATTTTATTCAAGAATTGTATAGACTCATTTAATATGGTTGTTCAGAATTCTTTTGTTACACTAATTTCTTCCACAGCTGAACTCCATCATTAAAAATAACGACAATAAAACCTTGTAAGAGGTAAAATTTTTGCATGAGTATCAGAGCAATGAAGAAGAGTAGGCTACCGAACCTTCCTGACTAGAATTTGGAGTAATTTTTTGTCGGTACAAAATTGAAATAAAGGGATACTATATTGAAAGATTATTATCATCAGCATGAAACTGGCAATAAATAACTCCTTAAAAAGAGGGAAAACCAATAAGGCCTCGATATAAAGAAATTCTAAAAGAAACGTAACAAGAAAAAAAAGAAGACGCGTTAGTTTCGGTCTATGATTATAATCAAAAATAAATAAAATCCTTTCTAGAAAATATATAAGATAAGACTTTCAGTTGTTCTGAATCCATAGGAAAGATGCTTAGAGAGTTTAACTTTACCTTATTGTCATTTGAACCATCCTGTATTGTATTTCACATTATACACATCACAGTCAGTATCTTCTGAAAAGAAAACTCAAATTATGTAACAAATGAAACAAAAAATTTTATGAAAGGAAATAATGAACGCTCTTTAAACGAATTACTTTTTCTAAAATGATTGATTGATAGAGTTTGTAAAAAAAGGAAAACATCAATACGAAGAAGAACACTAATATCATTCCAAACATAAAAATTAATGTAATCAATACATAAAAATTTATATCTTATAAAGTTCGTTATTTAGCTATTGACAGAAAAAGTGGCATTTGGTAACCTCTGATATTTCTTACTGAACGTAAACCAAAAGTCGCTATAATTAGAAAAAAAAACTAGAGCACGCAATAAAAGAAAATCGTCCACATTCGTTCCGTCAACATAAAAATTCATAAAGCCGGCATAATGGGATAAGTTGTACAAGATTGTGGATATGTTGAGCTGAAAAATTCCTGTAACTATTATCATGTGATTTTCTACGGACTAGCAGCTTAAAGGGACTGTAGTCGAATATTTTGCTAGCCAACCAAAAAATCTTTGTTTTTTGTAACTTCTGTTGACAAATACAAATACTTTGTTGGTTTTCCCTTTTGTTTTCTGAAAATTCAAAAATGGTAATACATAAAATTCAATTTTATTATATAAAATGATTAAAAATATTAACACTGATAGCAAAGGCAGGTTTAATTTAAACAGTATTCCACCACGTAAAATTTTAATTAAAATGGAATAAAATTAAATTTGGTTTTTAGGAAATGCCGTCATTTTAAAATTTTATTAATAAAATTTAACCGATAAACTTTATTCAAAAATAATTTAATTACACTTTAATTAATGTTTCGTAATTCCTGTAAAATTGAAACTTGAATTTTAAGTAGTTGGCAACTTTTCAACGATTATTAACGGCGAAATTTAATTATGACATTAAATTATATGTTTGAAGTTAAGATTTTATAACATTTAATGGTACTGCTTTTCAACGGCAAATATACTA
>VTPC01002115.1:30117-67560 GCA_011009095.1 Ignelater luminosus
AGCGTTATTAAATGATAAAGGCTCAAAATAAGTGTGAGGAAACCAGAACTACTTGGTGATACGTTAGAAATGGAATACACAGCTGTAGAGTAGACGATGTCGTGGAGCTTTTTTTAAAACTTGCAAAAATTTTAAAGGTTTTGAACAGGTATTGTTACAGCCTTCTTGTTTTATTCTTTAAGATAATCTTCAGGTATATAAGAATATGACAATCCGTCTGTATGTTTATCGTAGATATATTTGAATGTTTATTAAACAGAGTGGTGTAACGTAAAATATGCCATAAGAATCGTAATTCAAAGTTGAAGTAAATCATGAAGCGTGTAATAAGCACTGCACCGTTCGGTGCATCTTTAATTTATTGTTTAAGTAGATATAAATTTCTATGAAAAAAGAAAATGCATTTGAGTATTATTGCTTCCAAAAGCTCTTATATTTTTAGAAACAAACATTGAAAAGGGAAAACAACGTAAACGGACTCTGAGGTCAGTTTTTTTTAAGAAAGGTCAGGAATTAAGAAGAAATTAAAAGTTTTAAAAAATGAGCCCAAGATATTAAAAATGAAACTTTTTGCTAAAACACGTTGTCATTGTATTTAACATTTAACTGTAGTAATATTAACTCATGATACACAGCTTCAAAAAATATATTTAGTAAAAGATGTTACACAATATAATATTTATTGTCAAATTCTGTTTGTTAAATTTCAATTGGAGAATTCTAAGTACATTTCCAGTTGCTTACAACATCTGTTACATCAATGTTCGCTTTTATTTTTAAAAACATTATATTTGGGGTATTTTTGTTTTTTAAATCCCTATCTAATCCAACTTCATGATAAAAGCTTAGATTCATCATGATGAAGGGAGCTTTTTAGCATTTCAGTGACAAAACAATTTTTTTCGTGGATATACTGCTTATCGATTGTGTGCTGTGGTGCCTATACAATTTAGATTTACAAAAAGCTCAAAATGTGACAGTAATCCTCAAATGTACTACGTATAAAATCTAGAGTACAGTCTTACTTTTTTTGTTAACTTTTTAAAATACTTCAAAAACAAAATTAAAGAAAAAATTATCATAATAATCCCATCTTTCCTAAAATAAACACTCTTAGAATAATTATGGAATTTCTTCTAAAAAAAACCTCAGAATTGCTCTCGCAACGTTAAATGTATGAAGAGAGTTATGAAAAAATAATAATAAAATAACCACGTAGTCAGTTATGCCA
Organism: Ignelater luminosus; assembly: GCA_011009095.1. Taxonomy (NCBI): domain Eukaryota; kingdom Metazoa; phylum Arthropoda; class Insecta; order Coleoptera; family Elateridae; genus Ignelater; species Ignelater luminosus. The sequence continues at coordinate 31,349 of VTPC01002115.1, forward strand.
CTCTCTGAAAATAAAACATTGAAAAAGCTTGAAGAAGTGTGTGCTTCTTCGTTGTTATTCCTTGTAGTTTCTTTTGGTTAAAAAGTTGTCCAAAACTTAACGACCCTAACGCTGCCGGAGTCGATGCCCTCAAAAATTGCATGTGTGTTGATGCAGTAGGATATACGAGATGATGTAAAATATTTATTTAATTATTGCCACGTTTAAGAAATTCTATTTTCTTGATTATATTTGAATTAAACGAATCGATTTTCTATATTACGTATGAATTTTATTGCTGTCTAGCAGTCGTGCGTCCGTCGTCTCCTAATTAATAATTAAAACTGCACCCACGCATATGGTATTATCAAACATGATATGATTTGATTTGTTCTAATAAAAACCACAAAACATAACTAAAAACAAATATTTAAAAATAATTATCTGGAACTACAGACAAATTGTATCAATAATACATAAGTATAGCAACTTTGATACTGCTTACTATAAAATTTAATTTATTAAGATTAAGAAAACTTTCAATAAAATGCATTTAAGATTTTAAGAAACTATCAAGTACTACTAGTAAGCTTTTCAACTTGCCATATTTCTAGCTACTGAAATGATTTTAAAAGCGTTCTGGATGGGTAATAATCAGCTAAGAAAAACAGCCTCACTTGTGGTACAAATGATTGTTAACATCTTGCCTGTTTAAAATTAATGAGTTCGTTGGGAATATTATCAGTATCATCAATACATTACAGCCAAAACACTTGGAAAACTTTCTCAAGATTAATTGGTTATTTGAAGAGATGCTGACACCATGAACTGGTTTAAATTTCTCTTAGATCCTTTATTACCATCAACAGAGTTATGACGTCATCCATTTTATCTAAAGTACTAACATACCTCAATCTTGTGAAAGTTATAATGCCCTTTATGATCATACGGGTTAAATCACTACACATATGGGATCATTAAAATCGGATGGCTCATTTTATCAATAGACTACAGTTTGACATTTATCAACTGCTCTCTTAAAATCTCTTGGTTGATGAGTATCGTACTATAAGTGCGTTCGATACGAAACCTCAAGTGCACGTTTGGGTATGCCGCATTGAATTCTACATTAATATCATAACCCGTATAGTTTACTACAATGTAGATAATCTCCTTAGATTAGAGTCTTCCGCCTGAAACACACATGCTACTCAATTATTTACCACAGGCACGATTCGATTCAAACTCAATAATTGCAATAGGTTTTAAAACTAAGTTATCCTTGATTAAAAGAAAAATTAAACAGCCAGTTTTAGCTTTTTTCCTATGGCAGCGTAACTTAGATAACTTTTAGGCTATTATTGATTTATTTGAAACAAACGGCAATTCTTTCTACTAGTGTCAAAAATCTGGGCTGATCCGGGAAACTAGGAGGTTAGAGACTTTGGAGCCAAGCTAGTCTGGCGGTCAAGTAGGGTCAAAATCCAAAATTTCAATCTTTTGCCAAGTCAAACAATAAGTAATCTATATAAAGTCATCATATATGGGCGAACATGTCTATAGACTCCAGAACCACCCCGTTCCTAATAATACTCGTCCCTGGAAGTGGCGATCTATATAGAAAAGTTTGTAGAAAACTTGACGTCTTATAATAACAACCATATCAAAAGCTTTGATAGCCCTGATGATTACTTGCGAATCCAACTATCAACCCGAAAGGCGAGGATTCAATTCCCAGCCGAGGTTCAAATATTCTTCACGCGAAATACCTCTAGGTGAGCCTAAACTCGAGTGGGCTACAAAATGACCATCGTAGTTGAAAGTTCAAAATCCAACGGAACCTATAATTGCATCTCAACACAGCAGGTTATTCTTGAGATATATGAAGTACAAAAAACAAGAAACGTTAAATAAAAGTTTGATACTTTTAATCTCAGAACTAGTATACTTTGAGATATAAATTTATATAGAAACTAAGCCTTCTGTTTCTAATAATTAAAGTCCAATTTTTGTTGTTCTTGTTGAAAGCCGTTTAGACTCCTTCTGGGCTTCTTCGGCTGGGGTGCCGGTAGGACTTGGAGGGCGGACGTATATGTAAACAGCGTTGGTGAAGTTGCTAAATCTTTTGTTTGCAGGTAGATAATAGATGTTGTCAGACGTGGTGATGAGTAAATTGGAGTGCCAGCATCTTGATGGTCTTGGTGAGGAGCGCAATGCTACCACTGTAGGTGGTTTGTACTTACTAGGGCGGGTTGAAAAAATATAATTTTTGAGTATCAAATTCTAATAGAGCTCAGAAGTTGCCTAATGTCTTATTGACTAATGGAAAGATATTTACAAAAATCATACTATTGATCGCGCAAAGAAAATAGCATAAGTCACTGAATTTTTAAACAATTATGAAATGCTTAATTTAAGTGCTTAGGTTTCTTAATAGCACTTAAAAGTGACAGTTTTATGTTCTTAAGCAGAAAACAATATTAATAACATTATATTACGATGACGTCAGTTCGCGCATAGGGGCCAAACTTTGAAAAAAAAAAGATAAAAACCACTTTATTTCAAAATACATAAAAATACTAAAACGTTGCAGCTTTGTACCATTAGTCATGAAAAAAATAATAAAAATATGTCGAAGTAGTGTCTTTAGCTCAAATGAGAATCAAGTTGCCTGCTACTGTCTCAATTAGTGATAGATTTGGCGTATCAGATAAAGCCAGTGCTGCTATTGCCTCTAGTGTCATACAAGATCTAGGGATGATTACTGAAGAGGACATGTCACTAGTTATAGACAAAAGAAAGATTAGACGAGAAAAACAAAAGGCTAGAAAGATTCGTCAAGAGGTTGAAAGTGTGGCAGTTGTAAAACCTCGACGGTGAGACTGCAGGCCCATCTTCGTTTTCCAGTAACATAGGCAAACAATTATCAGTCTGTAAAAAACTCCCAGTAGTCAACTTTGAAAAAATTGATTCTGAAGATATCACAATCACCAAATCTGACCTTAGCAAAGACCAGCAATACTTATTGGAGATTGTTCAAACAGTCCAGAGAGGAGTATGTACATCTGATCTTGCGCTAAAAGACCCTGGGCCCATAAGCCATTCACGGTGGTTGACAACTGCAAACAGAATCTTATTTTCCAAACTCGTCCCTCTAATGAGTTGAAAATTCTTGCCAACTACATAGTGAAAACATATGCTCTTATATGGTTTGAAATCAAGAGGAACCACTCAATGAAATTTGGCCCTAAACACATTTTTAAACTTGTGCAGACTTCACGATTTTTACCGGAAGAAAATTGAAAATAATCGATTCAGTGATTGAAAGAAACGCTCTCTTCGCTCATCCTGAAAATATGCTTTGTCCGTGGATGAAAGGCCACACATAAGCGAATTAACTTTTAGGAGAGTACTAAAAGCTAGAAGTGAACCATCAAAAGTTAAATCTGTGAGAAGATTTCTTACAAGATCAATTATATTTAAAACTTCGGACTACATAGAACTGATAGACTGGACAACATGTAAACTGTCTTCCCCACCAATCATGGAAAGTATACCAACAGAGAGTATTTCATCATTTCTTTCAACTAAAACTCTACTTGAATTTGAATTCCTTAAGTTTCCTTGCCACACACAAGCCGTAGAAAGATGTGTAAAACTCGTCACAGAATCTTCTGTGGACAAGAGAACACAGATGAATTTATTAGATCAACCTTACTTTCAAGATCTAAAATGCCCCAACTTGAGCAGAAATCGCACTTTGAAGTTATGAAATAAATTGAAAATGGCGAAACTGTAAATTTGTAAATATCTTTTTTCGTTAATTGTATTTGTAAATAGTGTAAATAACCAGGTCCTATGCGGTTGGTTGGTTGAGAAGGGAGTGGACTGAACTCGAAGTGCAGCCACCTCTACGTAGAGAGTGCTGGGTTGTTTCAGTAAAATATTGGCGAGACAAGCAAAGAGCTGCCCAAATAGAGCTTTTAAATATAGTATTTTTGTTATCAGGAAATCACAACGAAGTATTTAGATACTATTAAAAGCATAAAAACATTACCAGTATACTTCGAGTTTAAAGGTAAAATTTTAACTTTTTTTTATATTTTTCGAAACTTTCAGCCCTTTGCGAGAACCAAAGATCAATAGTATGATTTTTTAAATTATTTTTCCATTAATCTATAAGCAATTAGGCAACTTTCAAGTCCTATTAGAATTCGATACTAAAAAATTATATTTTTTCTACCCGCGCTAGTACGTATTACTACTGACTGAGATATTGCTAGCAGTGAGGACGGATGATTGGCACACAGCGCAGCCCTACTTGTGAGGACAGAGCAATGGTGCAAGTGCACCAATCATGAAGGTACAAGAAACAATACATATGGTTAAGTATGCATTGACTGCCAAGGACGATATGACGATGGATGAAAAAGGCACGGTAAGTAAGTATGTATTTCATTTCAATAATCCCTTTCCTCCACAAGGCAAAAACGACATTGGGCAGCGGATGGATTGACTTGCTGAACCCGGATACCTTTCAAAACCGAAACCCACAAAACAATGAAATGGCATATCCTCTTGGAAGAAAGGACTGGAATACACGAAGGGAACTACTGTCGAGATTTGCATATTGCTAGACACCTTAGCTAAACTAAACTAGGGTTAACTTTGGCTCGGAAATCAATCGTACGAATATTTTTGTTTATTTCAAGAATACCCTTACCCGATCGTTTTATAACCATGGGAAAAGCTACTAAGGTCATTAAACACTTCCAAAAATAAAATTTACGTAACAGTGAAAGAAACATTACTAAGGTAGGATTGGTAAGTATTTTGGGAAATGAGGCACATTTAAGTTGAAAGAAATGAGACTGCAGGAAATACAAGTTGTAAACGAGTAACTGATCATTTATAGACGGTAATTAATTACCAAAAAAGTTGAGCATGTAAGAAATTCAACTGAGACGAATCTTTGATTAATTAGATACTTAGTTGGAATAACTAGTACGCTGCAAAAGGTATTGTTGGATTTGCGATCTACAACTTCATTCCAAAAGTATTCATCTTCATCACATAATTCTTACTTGCAAGGCTAACTAAGCTAAAACAAACCCGAAGTTGTCAGTAAAAAGAATATGCCTTCAGTCTTTCAAGTTGCAGATAGGAATTAATCCTAGACTGTTTTCTTGAGTTTAAATAAATTTGTAGGAAGCGGCAAAGTAGTAGCTCCATGTTGGTGTATCAGGTAAATTAGTTTTCGTGATTCTCGACTAACCAAACGGGTAGCTAAAACAAAGTGATGAATAATGATACATAATGTATTAAGCTATTAGTTTGAGTTTCCCTGGCTACAGATATACTAGGTTTTTAATTATCGTTTATACTTTTTGCTTATGCTAATATTATAGATTTGATCAAGAATATGACGGAAAACTGAGTAATAAGATCTTCACAGAACCTCAGAGCTTAAATAAGATATGAACAGGAACAAAGGAAAATAATCAGTACAATTCGAAAGACAACAGAAGACAGAAAAAAGAGGAACTCTAAATGCGATTTACATAATCAATGAAAAAAAAACCAGATATGGCTAAAAGCGAAAGGAAATGCAGAAAAAAACACGACTTGATAATTAATATTAATGGTAAGAATAATTTGATTTTTTGAAGTGAGTTATACGAACTGCCCAGTTATTTTACGTTTCTATATTATAAATAAGTCAAAAGGAACAGATTTTTTTGTAAAAGATTGGCTATAATGACTTTTTACGGGTTGAAATTAATTATTGCATTGCATGCCCAAAACCGACATAATATGGTAATAATAAAGAAAACCTAAAATTTTGTCTCAAAAGCATCTTGCTTGATATAAAGTAACTAGAGGAATCTCTTGACAAGATTGCAAAGGTTTTAGACCTTCCTAAGAGTGACTGATGAAGATGAAGATGGTTTCTCTAATAAAAGCGGAAAAATTAAATAAAAGTCACAAAAAACTGAGGCGTCACTTTACTTAAGCATTCTGTTGATATAGCGAGAAGTTGTTTAACTCGGAACACTTCTTCCAATTATTGAATGTTTTTGTAAAACTCACGATACTTCTGTTTCTTTTTACTTACTGTAACTATTTGATTTTGCACTTAGTAACCCTAGAAATAGTATAGAGTAGTCGTTAAGAAAAATAAATTGAATAGACTAAATGACTAATCTTTCATTTAAATTTCAAGCTTCAAATTGCCTAATGGATTTTCATGCATTTCCAATGTAACAATCTAGGCAAACAAAAGTGTTGTTGATTTGTCCGTTCATTCTAATAGGCCTTTCCAACCTCTAGCTATATAGAGTTGTTTGCAGCATGTCAAAAATATCTATTTCATGATCAGAAATTGGGTTTCTATGCAAGTAGTTAAATAGGTAAGTTGTGTATTTTTCAAATAAATTAATTGTACAATTTTGTACAAGGAAACAGAGATTTTAGAAAATACATCCGAAATTTGAGATTTTGCTGGAATAAACCTTTAGAAACCTTTGTCAATAATATTACAATCTTTGTGGTATCACAAACACAATTAAACCAAAAACTCTGAAATTCCAAATACTACATTTACAGTAACTACACTGTTTGTATTGCTAAAAGGTTGAAGCTGTTATTAGAAGACGATGTTTATTTACAATAAAAGACATGTCAACAAACAAGCGAGGGTTTGAAATGCTATTAAACGGAATAAAGGTCACGCAACCCACTAAAACATGGACCCTGATTTTAGATTTTTCTGGTGTTGATTGGATTATCGTATATAGCATTTGCGGAAAAATAAAATTCAATTTTATAAAAACCTTTTCTTCCAAGTTCAAAAACTTTTTGTTGGTTCTTTGTCTTATTTGCCTTATAAATTTTCTCTTAAATTAAGACCATATCCAAATTGGCTTTTATTAACCAAATACTACCTTAATTTAATCTATTCTTCCACCTACGTTGTTACATGAGCTACCTTTATCTTTCCGGTGCGTCGACTGACCTTTCTGTTTAATAAAATACAACAGAGAACATTGAATCTTTTCTCATAATATACTAATTAACTGAAGTTTTTGAGATACTTTTGGTTTTCTATATATAACCGAAAGAAGAAAAGAAAAATTCAGCTTTTGTTGATTCAATTAAACGCGGGCACATTTTTAGTTCGTGAATGAAAATCAATGTCTTAATTAATACAACAAAATCTGTTTCTTAAAATTAATTTCAAAATTAAATTACTTCATTATTATTATTATAGTATGTTTTTATAGTTAATTCTTTTGTATTTTAAAAATAAAGAATAAGCATTATATTGAGTTATGTTTTTGTTCATGCATGTTTCCGCTATTGCAATATAATAAGAAATTAAAGAAAGGGTTGTCGGTTTCTTTGTTTGTCTCCTTTCGACATTGCCAGAACGAAATTATGCGCGATAAAGAAAAGCAAATATGACGTAGGGTGATAACGATTTAGGGAGAGACTAGTTCGGGAGTGAATGCCCGGGCAAAGACCTGCCCGGGCCAAATGCATCAAAGAATGCAATTCACTTGCATTATTTCAGGGGTGTTTCGTCAGCTGGGTTTTTGTGTAAATTAAAATGTTTGAACTGAAATTTCTTTAAAGAATTATCTTTTATTTCACGTTTCTAATTAGTATTTAAAAATTTATTTTGGAAAAATTTTTCAGCATCTGGCTACGTAACATTTTCATAATATTCAAATGTAAATATGCAAAAATGGCACCTGCTTCTATTTTGCATAACCTAAAGGTAAAAAATAATTCTTGAATGTCAATAAATTAGATTAATTATATCTACCGTTTATAGAACTAAAAATTTAAAACTTGTTACACTGTAAATGATTTCAACTGCATGCAGTATGCACCTGTAATTTTTGTATTTTGTGTGATCGTATCATTGAAGGCGATTCATTTTTAAAGTTGTTATAAAAGAGGAAATGAAGATCCTGCATGATTATTTAAAATTGTTTTTACGCATTTCTTTGAACATACGTATTGTCTCTTAACCTTAAATAATTCTCTTTTCATTTTTGTTAAACCCAAGAAATTTAATTATTAAATTCTTAAGTATTTCTAATTTTTATAGATTTTGTCACAAACAAATCTATCTACGTTTTTCTTTCTACAAATTTTACTTAACAATATTTCTGTACTCCTTTTGAAATTCTAAAATAAGAATATCTCTGTAATGAAATAATATTTTTGACAGAGGTAGACGTCGATGGATAAAAAAAAGACTCACTGACAAAACTGTAAAGGAAACTAAACATCCATGCAATAATCAACCATGAAGAGGGTTTTGGCACTGTCAGAGATTTTATTTTAAAGAAAAATCTAATAATCGCATGTAGTTAATCCGTCAATGTTGACTGTATTAGTGCGTTATTTTATTCGTTGCTTGTTTTTATTATGATTAAGAAAGTAATATCTTGGTCTATCTTTGCTCGCAGAGTTACGTTTTATCTGTTAGATTAATTATTGATTCTTTGCACTTTTAGGTAAATTTGCAATTTGCAATTTCTCAAAATTTTCTTATTGTATTCTTCATGTGAATTTTGCAAGAAGTTTTCTGGCCCAGTTTCTGCTCGCTTAATCGGAATGTGCAATTTTCTCATTTTAAGTTGAATGGAACTCTTGCCAAAAACTTCTGTTTTTAGATTTAAAAAAAACTAAGCATTGAACAGGTGCATTAAATCAGTACTTTAAAAGATTGCAATGTGATATCAAAGCTAATCTTTGAGGCAGTTTTCGGCATGGTCTTAATATTGAAATCAAGAATCAACTAGACTGTAAATATTGATATCTAGTATTTCTGATTCTGAGTTTTTGATTCTTCTCAGTTAGATTACAGCAAAAAAGAACAACAAACTAAGATGTAAGTGAAGCTGTGTACTCAGAGAAAGTCAATTTGCAAAACTGGAAAATTGAATAAACGTGACAGAAAATTTAATTATTAATACCGTTAAAGAAAGTGATTCAAAGGTAAAGGAAAAACATACAAGAGAATAAGGCAACAGTAAAAGTAGAATTAACAAGGCTTTTTCTCCAAATCTATGACATGATTGGTGGGAAGCTCAATGAAAAGGGAAAGAAGGAATTAACGACAAAGGCGTCTTACAAATTAGTACATAAGTTGGTAGTACTTTCATTTGCAAAATATGCTCGAAGTGGTTTCTGTTTTTTAACGTGTACTTTCAGAAAATTGAAATTGGTCTTCTTTCTTCTTCTTCCTCCTTTCTGATAACGTCATTCAACTTTAATGCCTAGTACATTGTTTTGGCGTGTAACAGTCATTTCATCAATTCCTGTTACAAAATTGTTGTTCTTTACCCTTGAGGCGCGGGTTTATAATTTCTTGTAGTCCTATTCTTTTATTAATTAAATTCAAGTTAAATATTTCTTTCTTACTTAATATTACTTGTTGACAGTGAGACGCTGGGTATAATTTTCCTGTTTTTAAATGTATTTGTGAATCTGATTGTCTGGTCTGGGGGAAGAAAATTGCTTGAACGAACAACGACGTTGTCGAGGACAGGGAGAACGCAAAGAGTTTTTGTGCTGTGTTCTCGCAGTAGCCATCTTTGATGCGAGTTTTAGTGTTTAAAAGGCCTAAATCTTAGGGTAAGGATAATTTTATTATTGTTGTGCCCTTTCTGATGCATCATTCGATTTTTTTGTACCATTAACCTTTACGGAGGAGGCATTAATTATCCTTTTGGAGGAATCACTATGAAATAAGAGTTCTTCTGGTGGGATTTCTCAATCTTAAGACCTGACAGCTTGCCGATTTAATGAACCCTTGAGAAGAAGCGTATGAACATCCACCTGATCAATTGCTTCGGAATCGTCCACGGTTTAATGAGTCCAGAATTGCGTTGTATAATTTTAATACCTAAATTTAAAACTTTTATATAATTTTGTTGGATCGAATAAGATAAATGAGCTGGGTAACTAACTTGAATTTGAAGTTAATACAAGAAAACCGCTTTGTTTACTTAATTCTTTTAAATAATGTAAATTTTGTTGTGAAACTCCTTAATTACTTTTGTCATATTTAGGTTTGTCAATTATATAAAGGGAGCGATATTGATTTTTTCTTAGCTTGTTTTGATTAATTTTCAGATGTTTGGAAAAGTCCAGTAGCGCTACTTGACCTCATCCTGATGTAAACTTGGTGAGTTAATTAGGTATAAAATGTCGTTTTTCTTAATTTTTTTTAAACTATGTTTACTTAAAGGGGTTACTCTTTTTATAATTTTAAATTTTAGGGTTAAATTTAAAGCGTCATCGTAATATTGTTTTTTTTCTTTTCCTTTAATTAGAATTTTTTAAAAAAAACTTGGCTTATAGTTAACTAAATTTCAATGTTGCAAAAGATACAGTATTTCTTATAACTTTAAATTTCTAACAAGGTCGAGAGATAACTATTTTTACAATTCGATTCATTTTATGTGACTGGCTCGTTTGATAAATCTTTATTGTTAGAAAAATGTAAAATAAATTTTTTGAAATCTTAATTTTACACTTTTAAATTTATTCTGTTATTAAATTTAAAATTAATCTAAATTTTTTGGCGCTCCACTATATTTATAATTTTGTTGTTTTTTGTATTATGGTTTTTCGAATTAATAGAATATTATAGAAAGTGAATTTCTGTGTTTTATTGTATGTGTAAATGGGAACCTTCACCTATGGCAACCCCTGAGCTAGTCTGGCCTAGGACTCTTGTTCCTAGATTGCAAATTTCATAATCCACTTCGTAACACAAGGTTACATTACAGGCGTTATCGTGGTTAGCAAAATTTTGCTTTTCATAGTACGAAATCGACTTCTACAGTAGAATTGGGTTCCAAATACATGTAATAAGAAAGCCCATAGAAATAAAAACATCTTAACAAAAGACCAAAACTTTGAAGTTAATCTACGGCCATTACCTTTTGATTTCTATTAAGTGTCGGTGCAGTTAGAATTTCCCAGTACAACCATTTCTATTTAAATTTAAAAATATACATGAAGTGTCAAAAAAGTGTCTTGACTCGGTAGAGTTTTCCAAAGCGATAAAAACTTAAACAATTTTTGTAATGGCTACTTCTGACACTTATTTTGCAGCTAGAAACAAGCAGATTTCTAGATCGATAATAAAGTTGAATATCGAGAACATTTTAAAAATCTTTATTAATACGTATCTGTCCCTTTCCTTGGAATCAAAAACAGAAAAAATCTATATTTTTTTTCTGGAATAGTTCTGGTACTAAGACAACTATGTTAGAGATCCTATTAAAGTTTAGAACATTTCTCCTAACTTAATATATAATATATCTCAGATAAATACAAAAAGACTTACGATGCATGCACTGGATGCTTACAAATGTTAAAAAGGTAGTTATTAATAAAGAAAATAATTTTTTTATTGGCGTCATAATCATAGATGTATAGCCTATTTTTATTACAAACACTATTTGAAAGTGTACGTATCCTAAGACAAAATAGATTGTGTGCCAATGATTTTTAACATCAAGAAAACTGCATAACTCTTCATCATTAAAATCTTCACTTGGCTTATTGAATAACTACCAAGTTATCAATTTGTCAACATGTTCTTCTTCCTACTGTCAATGTCTAAGATTATCATTGTAGTTGGAACCCAATTCTACTGTAAAAGTGTTTATCTTGTACTAAAAGAAAGTAAGATTCTATTACCAATTGTGGCTTTGGAGCAGCGTATAGACTCAAACAGACGTTTTCAGAGACAATAAGAAATTAAAGGGGAACAGCAAACGCATGTGCTTGCAGTGGCATTCAAGTTAGTTTCCAGAAGTATGGTATGCAGAATATACATTACTAAGTATATCAGCGCCTGCACTAAAATACTTTTATCTAGCATAAAGAAAGGCAAGGAAAAAGATTCCTTGGGTCCGCAATTTTAGTAGACCAGACGCAAATATTTTTCTTTGTAAATAAAAATAACAATGAATCTCGGTAACTAAGGAAAAGTTTAGGATCAGCGTTAGCTGCCAATGCCTCTGTGAGTATGAGAACCAAAACGAAATGAAGAACTGTACGAATGCCAGAAGCATATAAAATAATTGTTTGAAAGCGCAATTTTGGTTCCTAAAAAAGTTTAATAAGAATAGAGAAACAAATGCACGAGCTATATCTTAGTGAATATTTTTAGTAATTTCTGCTGCAGAAAACAAAATGTGTTAAATGTGTATAGGGCAACAAAGAGAGCAAGCCGAGAAGAACGACAATAATAAATGAAAATCGAAATATGGACTAAAAACACTTTTTTATCTAAAGTGTTAATAAATAATGGGTTTAAAGAGAAAAGCTACTCAAAGCAGAAAAGTCAAAAACTGCATAGTCTTACACAACTGCAAGAGTGCTGCATTTGCACCACCCTGGATGGAAGATATTTTCGGATTCCAGAAATCTAACAATAGAATTTCGGCAGGTTCAATATTGCTCAGTCTCTTTGATAGCTTCTTCCCACCATAGCTGAATAACGACTTTAGTCTAATTTGTGTTTAAAGAAAATGATGATCGTTTTTTGCTAAAACTGAAGACCGACGATAAGTTGAGAAAACTAGCGTTCTTTGATGATGTTTAACATTTCTTTTCAAGATGCAGAGTTTCAAACACAAGATGTTAATGAACGTCAATCACACTTGATATTACAACAGTTTATTTATCTTTAAATCCAGTTTAACTCCAAAACCAAGTGTTCTTGAGAGAAGTTTGATTATCTGATGGTACAGTGGATCCCTATGTAGATTCTCACAATCTTTACATCCTACTTTTGTCACATATAAACCAATATGTCTTAGTTATTTATATATAAAGATTAAATTTGAGTATTACTGAAAAGATGTTACAACCCCAAAAGTTGCAGAACATGTAAAAAAGAATAATTTGAGTCGATCGACTTTTTCTTGTGCTAAAAGCTAGTACAATCTCATTTGCTTTTATGTTACAAATATTCTCTTGATAGCTTTGATTTAGTTTCACCAGTGATTTGAATTCTGAGTTGTACCATAGCAAAATACCAACAAAATCCTGAATTTAGAATCAAAGTTGCTTTTGTCATTGAGGTAATCTAAAAGAAGAAGTCTGGAAGCCTGTCTAGGCTAGATCAGAGACTGTCGCAGTCGGGCAATAAAATTTGTTTCAAATATAAACGTAGTACAAGGCAGTTGGCTCTTTAGCAGGAAATAGAACAAAACAATATTTAAAACTGATCTCTTACGTACAAGAGTCCAAAGATTCTATACTCTTTTAGATATGTGCAAGGAACAGCGTTATACGGCAGTACAAAAATTTCGCTTTAGAGAAACATACTAAATCTAATTAAAAAAGATAAACAAGAGTTTAGTTGCATTGGCGATTTAATAAAACATTACATCTCACAGAAAATTGCAGTATGTGGTCATGAGAAATCTAAGAAAGGCCGCTGTGATTCATTTTCCCATTTCAAGAAGGGACCGAAGCGCATAAATGGCTTGGGCACTCTCTACGTTCAAGAATGAGAATTTCTGGGAAGGGCAGAAGTAAGTATGCGATAAAAGGCAATCCTGGAAGTTTAGGCATTCGCATGAACGACTAAGGAAAACCACAGAAAAAGTTACATGAGGCCGCTGTCGGTTTGGAGAGCCTCCCAGATGAGAACCTAACCATTCGATTATGCAACTAAAACATCCATCAAAGAATGCAAAAATTTTTATCAATCATGGCAACAATTGCAATCTTGATGCAGGTTCCGTTGGTAACATTATTTTTAGTGAGTCTTAAATTTTTATTCTTGCTGTTTCAACTTTTATTAATTTAGGATGTGTGTTTGGTCACACGAATTTATTATCATCTTGTACCAAAATACTTGGGATGGTACCAATGATACAAAAATCTAAATTTTGCGGTTATTGTTTTCTTTCTTCATTAAATTCATTCAGATTTGAATCAAACAATCTAATGCTTGTTTCTCGTTAAGTTCTTTTGGAATGCAAGGCTTGTTTGCCAATTTTATCTCAAAAATAATTAAACAACATTAAGTACCAAGCAAAACAAAGAGATGGCAACAATCATTATTTGTTTAAATGATATTTTTCGTTTTTTATTGCTAAATATTATTTTTTAGTTTTATTTCTTGTGATATTTACTTAAAAAGCTAAACCAATAATTTCAAGGTATTTAATTTCAATCTGCATTACTGAAACAATTAATTTACTTTTCGTTATTACCAATAAACCTTAATTAACAAATTTTATGTAAACCCCGCGTTTCCGTATTTACTTTGAAACAACCAACCTTATAGACTTTTTACATTACACTTTGTGTTTGTTTAACAATGAAAATTATAAAAACAGTATAATGTTTGACGCGATAAAATTCCACTGTTTCGATTTGTGGATTCTCTAAAGTTGGTTTAATTTTCAGTACAGTGTCAATACCACGTTTCCTCCTACTGACCATGGCAGTCTAAACCCTTTATAATTATACCAAATAATTTCTTTTGTTTGTTTTTGGTGTAAGTTTCGATGAAATGAATTATATAGCTACAGTATTTAATTACTGTTAATCTTATCCGTGTCAGTGGAGGAACAAAATTTAGGTTGTTTTCGAGATTTGGAAATGACTGCTTCAGTAGCAGATTAATTAACTTTAATTTACTTCGAATTGATATTCTTTCTGATCTGCCTGATTTAGATTGCAATTAGTTGTTGATTTGTAAATTGGATTTGAATAATTCGTCAGTTTCAAAATGTATTTGAATAATTTATACTAGAAGTGTCTATTAATTATTCTATGTTTAATCGCTTAGCTGACTAATTTAATAGAAAGTTGTTTCTTGTTTCTAAATGATACATTTCAAAAAAGAATTATTTAAATAAGAATTCTTTAAACATTTCTTTGGTTTTTATTTTATGTAACTGTAACTTATAACATAATAGTGGCTTTAAGCATAGTTTGCGTTGTTCAGAAAATGTGTTTATGATTTACGTTCCTTCTCCTTCCCTTCTCTTTTCTGTCTTTTGTGTAATTTATTTTTGGAAACTTTATTAGTTAACTTTATTTATCATTTAAGTGTTTTTGGACATACTTTCTTGTCTACGTCATAGTGATGATGGTCCCATATGATTTATATGGTATACACAGCAATTTCTTTTTTGCTTTAAGTTACACTTCCAGTCACACCTTCTTTGCCTCCCTTGTTAAAGCAGATGTTGTTTTCTGTTTATCTAACTGAATTGATCTAATATAGACGAGCATTTATAGAAAAACTGATTTTTTAATGTTTTCTTCATTCTACACACGCTTTAAAAATCATTCTGAAAGCCTCTAAAGATTTTTGAATAGTTTTGAGGTACTTTGCCACCGTTACCTAGATTTCTCCTACGGAAATTAAATTAGTTTCTTTCACAACAGTTTTCAGCTGCAGAAAATTTCTACAGGGCAGTCAAGACTGATGGGCAACTGTCGGCGGGTGAGTTAAAATATCTTTGCACAATAAAAGTCATCACTTTTGAAATAAAAATCAAGTCAGGTGCGGCGAAATTCTGATAGAGATGGCGCTCTATCGATAGTGAAAAATGTATCGAGCATCTAAAGGAAAAAATCATCATTGTCTTGATTTCTGTTTTTCTTTTCGATAGATACCACCACGAAAATCTTCCCAGTAATATTTTAGACAAATTGCGTAAATTGTCTAATATGCAGATTGTAATATTATGTGGTTATGGAATTGTCTTTAGTGACAGCTGCATTCTTATGCCAACCCTCATGAGCTTTTATAAGGCACTGAACGAGGTACATAACTACTTTATCTATATTGAACACTACTAGAGTTGGTTTGATGCACCACTCAGATTTCTGTAATACTCAAAAATCTGAGATACTTGTCAACATCTAGAAGTTCACATAGTTGTGTTGAAAGTCTAAGTCTTTTTCTAAACATTGACTTTTTATCAAAGACTGAGTCATCAGTATCTAAACGTATACAGGCATAAGTAACAAACTTCAAATGGGAAAACCAATCTAAAAGAAGGCACTGACGCCCAAAGACAGCTTTCACCCTCAATCACGAACTTTACTTATAACATACCTAACAGCAATCTTGACAGATAAAACAGAAAAAGGGATAGAGTCGAATAATTATTTATTCTTTTATTTCGATCGTTAATTATGGTTGGTAAAGTTACGCTTTCCGGTTTATAAAAGTTTGGAAATTTACATATTACGTATGTTATCTAAGACGCTGAGTATTTGAAAGATGATAACGGAGTATGGACATTAGTGTCTAAGATTTAGCTATCAGGTCAGAGTGCTAGTATTACGTCACTCTCCTCACAACGTCAACAGCTGGATCTTCGTAAAAATTAGTGACATTATTTTTGTTAATCTAAACCACCTTGACATTATTGTCTTCTAAAAACCCAAACTGTAAATATTGCATAGAATTTTTATTTTGTTGTTTTTATCTTAAAAACTTGCATTAGTAGAGGCGGGGGCAAGAGTGGGCTTGGGTCAAGAGTCCGCACCCACTTTAAAATGACATGAAAAAGCACTACAAACAAAATATGGTTGATATTGAACAGAAATTGTGTTGACTATGAAGTAAACATGTTTTTTATGTATTTTTCTATAACACTAGGCTTCCTTTGATGCTATATTCGCATATAGCTAGCTCAGTTTAATTGATAATTTCTAACATACGGCAATATGGGGTAAGAGTTCGCAAAACTAATGGAGTAGGAGTGCGCATGCAAACTCTTGCCCCCTCATTATGACAAAAACCTTTTTTATTTATACTTATATTTTTAGTGCTTCCCTAGAGTATCAAAATATTGTTAAAGGCACCATCAAAGCCTACAGTCAATGTATTGCTCTTTTTTCAGAAACTACAAAACGAATACTGAAAGAAACAATTTCACCGATGCACTGCTTAATGAGGTCAAAGTACTTCTCTTCCGTAAATTACCCTTAAGAGCTACTGCTTCCTCATTAGGCTTTAGTGAAGAAGACCTAAGAAAATGGCCTAAGAAAGCGACCGGAGTAACGTGTTTGGGACGTTTTCGGGGTGTTTTTATTTCAGAACAGGAAAGGGAAATTGTGAGACATTGCAGAGGCCTCGATCATAGATTCTATGGACTAACTGTAAAGTTCCTGCGGTTTTTGATATTCAGTTTTGGCGACAAAAATGACATATCTCACCCATTTCCAAAGGAAAAGAAACCATTGGGATGGATTTTACAAGGCTTTCTTTAAAAACTCCACGAAAAACCAACATTGCTTGTTTAATGGGATTTAACCGCACCCAGATTAATCAATATGTTGGCGTTTTGGAAGACGTAATAAAAAATTACCAGTTTCCTCCTGGTCGGATTTACAAAGCCGACGAAACTGGCATTCAGACGGTTTTGAACAAGTTACCAAGGCATGTGACGTCCACTAGAAAAATGGATGTTGCAAAAGCTTTAGCTGCAGAGCAAAGGCAGACGATAACTGCAATCTGTTGCACAAACCCTTTAGGGCACTACATACCCCCGCTTCTTCTGTTTGCGAGGAAGAGACAGAACCTCCTTTGAATAAAAAATGGGCCAAGGTGTAATGTGGCTGTGAGTGACACTGGCTGCGTAAACCTTCCAACATTTCTAAAATTCAGTCTGTCGCCTCATAGCAGCCACTAGTTAGGGCTTTTTTAAATCACTTAAGTCTTATTACAAGAGCTGGTCAATTTCCAATCCTGGACAGGTATTAACAATTTACCACGTTGTAGGATTATTCGCCAAGCTTTTGCGAGAGTAGCAACATTAGAAGTAGCCAACGCTGATTTCCGCTCTACTGGTATTTACTCTGTCGAAAAGACAGTTTTTAGTGAAATAGACTTTTTGCCAATTGAGGTTACAGAGCAAGTATTTGATCCCCTCAATTTGATGATGCATAACAAGAACAAGGAGCAGCATCTACAACTCTATCATCGGCAGTACTGCCCGTCTCGCCGTCAATTTGTCGAAGATGTTGGTACAAACTCTAGCGCCACCACAGTCCCAATTCCAATTACTCCGACACTCTCGCCTCCGCCTGCAAGTGTGACAGAGCAGCAGCACACGCCATCAGCAAATATCATTTCGGCTCCTACATTGAAGATTGCTAGAAAAAAAAACAGGAAGAGGGTTGAAAGCTGCACACCTAACTTCTATGTCAGACAAAAATCGATTAGAAGAGGTAGCCGGCGAAAAGGCTATAAAGAAAAATGAAAAGCAAAGAAAAGCTGAGGAGAGAAAAAGGAAGCAGGAAGAAAAGAACGAAGAAAAATTGAAAAAGCTAAGACTGTTAAAAGAAAACTGATTATTCTTCTGGTAGCTGTTCTAGCTTTACACGACAGCGAAAAAGGTAATTTTTGTTCAGCGATGACAGCTCCACAGAAGAAAACATCGCAAGCAGTGACTTTGCGTTAGTGAAAGTTTACAACGAATGCCATAACGCCTATTGTCTTTTCGCAGCAAAAGTTATCCAGGTTCAGACGCAGGGGTTTCAAGTGAGATGTTTCAAGCCTCTACCTAAAACTTTCCGATTTGTAGACACTGAAGAGGAAGCGTTTGTTGCTAAAATTGACGTTGTCGGAAAGCTTGTGGGCCACACGGGTCGTCAAGTTCAGCAATGACCTGACTGATTATATGAATCTTATGTAATATAGTTTCTTTTCTTCTGAGTTACTTATTTTTTGTACCTGTTGCTTTATGGCATAAGTATCTACACATAGTACTAGTACCCCATTTGATAGGGCAAGTGTATGCACTGTGCACTCTTCCCCATGTGATGGGGCAAGAGTACTCAAGAGTTATAAAAAACGGTCAATGTGTTGAGTAGGAAGAAAGATATATAATTAAAAACTATCATGTCATAGTAGAGGAAGTTAGGGGTCAAACTTACTAATTTCATTTCTCTAACAATAATCTTTCTCGAGCTATGAGCTTTTTCGTGAAAACTACATACTCTTGCCCCCACCTACCCAAGATCAGTGAGTAACCTCCAGCTATTTATTTAACTACTTACAACTTTATCGTTCTATGCTTTCTGATCAAATCTGATCTGATCTTTTTATAGAAGTAAGAATGCCATCTAAGCAAAAGTTATTCACTCTTCTCTTAATCCCCCACACTTTTCCATAAATTGGAAATACGTTTTTTCGCCTGGGCAGGTTAGATCATCTTCTACACCCATTAATAGAAAAATCTCTCTAAGAGTGCAATGGTCAGTTAGGATATCTAGTAAGACACTTATGTCCCCGGATTGAGTTTACAACAGGAAAAACTTTTTTTTTATTGGTCTTAGCACAAAATGTCACTCTTGATAAAATTTTTTGCTTTTTTTTAAAACGTCCAATAATGGTACTAGTAATGTTATCAACTATATTGAAAAAAATTGGAAAAACGCATGAGTCATTTGGTTTTACTCAGTAGCCAGTTCAACATAGACAAGTTGGATCTCGAACTTGGCGACATCACTCCTACTTTGTATTTATTATTATATTAATTTGCCTTGTGTGCCAACTTTCCTGTACAAGTTTTGGGTATTTTCCTTCTCATACTTATTCAGACTTTAAATTATTCAGTCTTTAAAGCGATTCGCATCACAATCGATATAATAACAAGTGGTACGCATGGAAGAACAGTTGCGCTTCTGTAACTGAATGTGTATCATTTGATGGAAATCAACAAATTATTATTATTATTATTATTATTATTATTATTATTAAGTGCAGCTTTGAAATTACCCATATTATGAAAATGTGAGAAATCTTTCTGAGCTGTCATGTAATTTCAGTGCATATACAAAAAATAGTCAGGAAGCATAGAGATGTATGAATATCCATTAAGATTTTATTTGTAATTCTGGTTGTTACTAAAAACAAAAACGTTGACCTTGGCATATTTGAAATAGAAGCACAACTTGCTCAGATTTATTAAGAAGCTAGTCATATTGGCATCCTGGTTTGTCTTAAGTCATTACTAAATGAATAAATTTTGAATTGTAAAAATTCAGAATCCAATATTAAATAAGTACAAGGGGCTTGAAGCGAGTAATGAGCAGTCCGTCAAAATATTACACAATTTACTAGATGTTTACTTTCAATTTCAATTGCTGAAGGTGAGTACATGAGTTCGAATTCTGTTTGGGTTAATAAATTCTTTTTCTTCTTGCTTTTTTCCTCTTAGTAGAACCATGAAATGAGAAAGTGGTGCCTTTTCTGCTGTTTATCTATCCAAAATAAAATTCAGTTGACGTTCAAAACAATATTTTATCACCTTCCAATACCTAAATAAAATCTTACTAGGAGCGCCAAAACTCAAAAAATAAAATTCGGAATGATCATATGTAGGAGAAATCTCCTACCAATAAACTTTTGATTGTTTTTGTTAGAGCGGCATTGGGTGCTCGAATTTGCAATTTTGTTCTTTTCTTCGAGGACGCAACATGTTAAACAATTGAAATAAAAGGAAGATAAAAAAATTGATACAATGAATAGAATAAATTTCCAAAAACAAAAAATCATAGATGGTCTTACTATCTTCCCTTCTTTTAGTTATGCTAATATTTCAAAGAATCTATAGTTTACACTTTTCTGTTGGGCTTACCTTTAGTTTAACGAATGAAGAATAAAACAAGAAGACTTAGAATGTATCTTGTTACAAAATTAGCATCTGGAAAAAGGTTGTCTGATCCCACAAATTGTCTGTGTATTATCTACCATCAATAATGACTATATATAAGCCTCAAAATATATCATTGCATTCTAGTTTAAGCTATGCCTATGATGACAACCATTTAGAAGCTTCGCTTTTCTTCAGCCAGTTTATATGGTTTGATTTGGTATTTATTTATTTAATCTAAATATGTTTCACAAGTAGAACTGATATCATATTATCGTGAGGATCAAATCATTAAAAATGAGAACAGCAAACATACACTAATGTGTTTTATTATGGCAAATTGAAAATTTATCTTTATAACTTATATATACACTTACAAACCTATACACTGTGATATACCGATTTTAAAAGCTTCATCTGAGACGCATTTGAGCTTTGGTTGCCCATACCTGGTCTAAGCAGTCTAGGTGGTTAATGGTGGGGCTAAACAGTAAACTGCACGACTGTGGTTGCTACCATCGTGTAACATACGGGGTAATTCAACGACGTCAAGATATGTATTACACTGCTGCTGATGATGTGTGGTAGAACTAAAGTGGGTTTGACTAGTAGTAATGTAGCTGGTAGTAATGTTCCTTCTCAGGATGTTACCATATGCGCGCATTGTGGTGGACAGTAATAGGACGACGTTGACCGTCATGAAGGAGACTGGACTGAATTCATCGAGAGAACAGAGCAAAAGTGAAACCTGATGACAATAATACAGCCCTTTCTCAGGATATGGACAACCTTCGAATCGCGTGGAGGCAGGTATTTGTGGTTCCCAAACAGAAGATGAACCCGAAAAGGAATGACTGGTCCGCGACTGGACTCAACTTGAAAAATCATGCCACGGCAGCAGGACCACTAGGGTAGAAGAAGGGACGAGGAACAGGGACACTGCTGTCGTCTTCATACTATTTACACTGCACGAAACTGACATATATTTAACTTGAACTTAAAATAAAAAATAGAAACAGATCTAAAGGAGAAACCAATGAAAAACCATCTTTTAACTTTTTACTACAGTCATGTTTGAAGATTTAGTACTATTTGATAAAATCGATAGTCGGTACAGCTGAGAGCCCTTATAGGAAAAGATTTTTGAGGAAAACTATCTATTTCCATGATTTCATTATATTATGCCATGGCTTAACGCTCTAATTTTAATTCCTTAGGAAATTCATTAAGGGATATGTTGAAAAAGTTTAAATTAAGTTCCAAGTGAAAGCGCTAGAAATATTTGAACATGATATTTAAAAAAGTCTAAATTCCTGAATTTTTATTTTGTGACAATATTTTAAATTCAAGTATGAGTGTACAATTTATTTGCATTCAAGAAAGATTTTGGTTTGAAGTTTTACCTCGGTAAATAAAAATACAAGCACAAAAGAACCCAAAGTATGCTAAAACTGAAACTACTATAAAATCCAAAAAAAGCTCATTATAATTCTCGAAGTTTCTGTAACATCTTTATAGTCTTAAAGTTTGCTGGAAGATTGGTAAACTTAAGTTAAAGTTTTGATTTATAAATAGAATAATCAGCTATTGTTGCTTTTATTACAAAACTTAAATCTAAAATTTATTATATGACCAACACGCCGTAAAAGAAACGTGAACGGGTAGCTCTTGACTAATAACCGTAAATTAATATTTCTTTAATCACAAAAGAGGTCAACTACGAAAGATATGGAAATATCTGATTGACTTTTTATACCCTTCATTTTAAATCAACCACTTGAATTGAGTGTTTACCTTAAATCCCTTGTTCATTCAAATTTCAAATACTGTCAAGTAGGAAATTTTTAAATCCCTCGCGGTTATCGACAGGCATTATGAACACATAAACGGTTTTCCCATCTTTTATTGAAAAGCGTGTTGAGAATGTGGCACCAAAAAAAAAGAGGAACGTGAAGTAAAATCCTTCCACCTCACTTATCACCCGTCAAGTTCGATGTTCATGATAAATCGCGACTTTATCCATTATATAAACGGATACTAATGTGGTGGGAAATTTTTAAAACTCATGCGAAAATTGTTAATGGAAGAAAACTTTCTATCTTTCACATCTTCTTTGTATGTCGAAATTCGTATTATTCTCTATCATTTTCTTGAAAACTAGCAAAATTGGAAATTTTAATCATAACTGACATTTCTTATCAGCATACAAATAGAGAAATAACATGCAGTTTCCGACGCCATAAGACCGTTTTCTACTACAAAACTATGAGAAAATGAAGACATAAAACTAATAAATCTAAAAGTCTTTTTCGCCGTACGTGATTTTCAAACCTAATTTGCTTTTTGCTTCACTACTAAAGTTAAAGTTCACTTCTTAAAATGCAGACTTGAATGGAATTTTAAATTGAACGCTATAGATAAACTTTTTAAGATTTAACCGACTTAGCTGTTTATAAACCACAATTTTTTTCTTCTCTTCCTCTTTCCTTTTTCATTTAGTCGAATGAATATATTATTGTCTTAAAAGTGCCGAGGTAAGTGTGAAAAACGAAAATGGAAGCATTCTAGTTTTCTTTGTAAATTCACTTATTTCATACCCTAGGGTGCGATTTGTTGGGAAAAAATATTGGTCTTGAGTTGTTCGCCTAAATACACTTACATTTCTATTTTAGACTGCTTTTGTCCCTGGCTGGGATTAGTTAGAATTTCTTTTTCTTGTATGGTAGCAATTTGTTTTAATTTTTTTGAAAATGTCTGCATTTGCAAATTGAAGACCAGTCTCTAGAAAATGTGATAACTGTATAAATACTATTTATGAAATAAAAGATAGAAAAAAAATAAAATTATCATTGGACAATAGTTACCTATCTGGATATATAACAGAGTAATTGCTTACCAGATATTCGATGAAAGCGGAAAGTTTTAATTTTGTTACAGCTAATAATAATGATCTCTGTAACGAGTAGAAATATGAAAAGATCGTAAAAGTGACCTTAAAATTCCTAGCTGATTCTGATATCATTGAATAACTTGCTTTTCTTATAGATTTCAACTTGGTAAAAACGAAGAAAATACCAAAAAAATTCCATCTCGTCAATTTTTTTTGTTACACTGAAGTTTTTGTTTGTATTTAGCGTAAAATTCCTAGTTGACTAAAAATTTAGTATTTTTATTTTATTTTAAAAATGGCCTTAAAACGAAGACTTCTCACATCAATTCTACCAATCATAGCTGAACTTGGCAATAAATAAAAAAAAATGTTAATGGTTGAAGAGAATAGTGGTAGGGGAAGGTGGGTAAAGCTGTTTTAGCGTTAGGAGTGTAGAAACGTCTAATGCCACACTCAGTTTATATCCAGCATTTCAACGCTACTGTGCTTGTATTTTTATTTCTGGAATATGGCTCGCAGAGGTTGTGTAATTTCTCCCGACAGCTTCTGTTATGTTTGTGGTGAATACACAATGAAAAGTCAACAGAAAAACATAAGTTTATTTTGCGTATTTTAAATTGAAACTTGGAGATCAAGCCAAAGCATGGTGTGCAGAAGATGCGAGGAAGATCTTCGTTTGTGGTTTAGGAGTAAGAACAACTGATTTCGTTTTGGTATTCTTATGATATAGCGTGAACAGAAAAATCACACAACCGACTGCTACTTCTGTTCGCTAGATGTTAAAAGGATTTAATACAAAAAATAGAAAGAAAATATTTTACCCTAACCTTGACTCAGCTATTCGTCCAGTGTCCCATGATTCTGAAATATCAGTTCCACAGCCACCCTCTAATTTAGATGACATCTTGAATGAATCAGAGGACTCCGACATATTAGCTTCCCAGGACGAATCTAGCTCAAATTCTTCTGTTGACGAGGAACCTCAACTTTTTTCTCTGAGTGAGCTCAACGACCTAGTAAGAGACTTAGGTCTTTCAAAAGATTTAGCCGAATCAAGGCTAAAAAACAGAAACCTGCTATCATCTGGGACCTCATTTTCGTGGTACAGGCATCGAGAGAAAGAATTTACTCAGTTTTTCTCCAAAGAGGAAAATCTGGTTTATTGTAATAATGTTCATGGGCTCATTAAGTGCTTTGAAATAAAATATGATTCATCAGAATGGTGCATATTCATTAATTCGTCTAAAACTAGCATCAAAGCAGTCTTGCTGCATAATGGAAATGTATTTGCATCTCTTCCTATAGGACACTCGGTACATATGGGAGAAAACTATAAGCTACGATTCTTGAGAAAATTAAATATCAAGAGAATCAATTGATGGTTTGTGAAGATTTCAAAATACTGATCATGTTGTTGGGTCAGCAGGGAAGTTATACAAAATTTCCTTGCTTTCTTTGTTTATGGGATAGTAGAGCGAGACAGCTGCACGGGACAAAAACTGACTGGCCACCACAAGACAGTTTAACCCCAGGCGAGAAAAACATCATCAATACGACCTTAGTCACTAGGAAAAAGTGTTATTACCACCTCTTCATATTAAAGTGGGGCTCATAAAGCAGTTTGTCAAATCACTGCCAAGAGAGGGAAATTGTTTCAGATATCTGTGTTCCTAGTTCCCGAAACTGTCTGAAGCCAAGTTAAAATAGGAAGTTTTCACTGGCCTTAAAATAAGGAAACTTTTATCTGATCCCCTCTTTTTGGAAACAATGGGAAAAAAGAAAAAAGAAGCAGTGGACTCTTTCAAGAATGTAGTGCATAAGTTTTTGGGGAATACTAAGGACCCTGACTACAAAACCATTGTACAACGCATGCTGGCAGCGTATGAAGCTCAAAGATGCAAGATGAGCTTAAAAGTTCATTTCTTACGCTTCCATATTGACTATTTTTCCGAAAACTTGTGAGCCTACAGTGAAGAACAGAGTAAAATATTTCACCAGGATGTCCGTGATATCGAGAGACGTTACTAAGAAAAATGGGATGTCAATATATTAGCTGACTGCTGTTTGATGCTCAATTGAGGAACCAGGGAAGGAAATCGGAAACGAGTTCGGAGAAGCATCAAAGAGAAGAAGAAAAGGTTTCATAAGAAAAAAAATAAATATCAGAAACAATAATATATATAATATATTTAGTTCATTGTAATAAATAAATGTTTTTATCAAAAATTTGTTTTTATTTTGCAAAAAACCTATACGTGATGGGATGTTATGGAAGTCATTTTTAGAATTTGCGATCTGAAACATATAATTCAGCGAAAATATCCCATGCAGCTGGAAATTTTTTTTTTGCAGACCTGTGTTGTTGGTGCTGGTGTAAGTGCTAATCACTAAAGTACGCGATATCCACGAAACAAGTGAACTAGTGATCATTCTTTGGTTATGATAGTAAAACTGGAACAACTTTCAGTACATCATGTTTACGCTGCTTGCATAAAATCAGGGCAACACAATAAGCTCTTAAATGATTTCCAAAGCTTTAACAAAACTTAACGGAGTTTTTCTTCGAGTTTTCTTTTCCGTCTTTACATAATAGTGAATTTATTGAAAAACAACTAATGTTTCCAGTTTCAAGCATTGCTACAAAAGGGTTAACGATAGGACTGAATATTTTGACAAAAACAAATATTTCATAAATCTCTTCCAATTTAGCAATTTCTAATGTTAAATTTATCAGAAATCTTTACAAGAAGAAGTTTTACATTTGTTTGTATTTTATAACACATATATGCTGGAAATCAAGAAAAACAAAACTGACCCTCCATGGCTGTTTAAAGATAGCAAATTCAAGCTTTCTGCTATTGTCCCGTGTTGGATATTGAGCATAGAAAAAATCTTTCCTCCGTTGCATGAGAAAAGCAAACAGTGTGCTATGTAAATGTTAGAAATTCAAGATGGGATAGGTTAATTGGGTAATAATGTTCTAGGTGTTTTAGTTAAATTTATGTGGCCTATTTGGACCGCTAATCAATAGTTGTGGCTTTTGCTGTGATATACTTGCTGCTCCGAATAGATAGAGAAGATTTCCTCAAATTTTCTGCAAGACAAATCGTATGAACGAGACGCTGTAGACAATTTGCCAAGTTGAGAGGATCTTTCCCTTTTTAGGAATATCAGGAGATTTGCACGTGATTACTCTATTTGTTAATAGTACATACTTCTATGTGTTACTCTAGATTAATTGATAAGTGGCAGGACCACGTTTCTGTGAATTTCATGTTTTTATTTTTTCTGGGCAACTTACCCTTGCAAGGTTTTCCATTCCTGTGGACCTTAGACTTTTGTAGGATTCCGGACTCTATTTTTGTTGTTTTCTCTGTATTAGATTTTGTAAAAGCATTGCAATATTTCATGGGGCTAATGTACTTGCAAGTTTAGCTTTATTTATTTACTTATTTATTTTTCTGAACATTAATTACCCATGAAACTTGCCTTCAAAAACCTTGTGCCTTTAGCTTATGTTTATCAAGCTTTAGATTTTCTAGAGCGGCCGCCGGCTCTGGTTAAAGCTTGATAGAATAGGCTTTTAGAAATATAAACCTGTTGTAAGACGAAATCTGAGCGTAGACCACCGGCATGTCTGCTGAAGAACGAAGTTCTAGCTCAACAATTATTTGAGCTGCATCTATAGTATAAAACTATTGTAAAGACTTAAATTTAGTTACTTCCTCTGTATGGAGATTCTGAACATTGAGCTTAGGTATTTTATTCATTTTAATTTCGTGGTTTATTCTTTTCTCTTCAACCATTAGTAAAAATCTAAACAAATCATCCAAATTGAATATTTTTCCCTCTAAGCAATTTTCTAAAGCGACGCTAATACCGGTCGTGGTTGATTTTTGTTGGTAAATTAATAGCAGCAGTCTGATTATAAGCAAATATGTATAATAAATATTTAGTTATTTCTATTTAGCATTCTAAGTAAAATCTTCAAAAGTGTTTAACAATAATTTTATTATTATTTACCAGAAAAACATTACTTATACAATCGCAATTTGAAACGTCCTTTGAATATAATCGTATCTTGACCTTTAAAAAGGCACGCTTCTAAACGCTGCAAATTTATAAACAACAATAAATACATAAAATAACTATAAATACAACTACAAAAAAAAAGAAAAGGACATTTTAATCATGACTCCGTTAACACTAGTGTTGTGCATTATACTTATTGGTTCTGTTGCGGCAGCACCGTCTTGCTTTCAAATACCTGATGTAGATTGTCCTTGTCTGCTAGGACATTTGCTATTACTTTTGACAGATCTCATTCAACAACAAAACTGTACTACTAGTTCAGGTGGTTGTAACCAATGTAATTAAATATGAAGTAATGGTCTGTAGTCGACTAAAAGGATTTCTTCAGTGCAACAACAAGATTTCCAAGTAAGGCTGTCACAAGACCTTTAACTGCAAGTCCTTTTCTTACATGCTTTCTGTATTAATTTAATTAGATTAACTTTTACATTAACTATTCTAGTTAGTTACAACTGCTATTAATATCTGCTAAAGCACAAGTTTGGTCGTATATGCTTTTTTCTATTCGTGTTATATCTAGTTAAATAACCTACATTATTGTGTTATACCTTTTATATTTATAAACTAGCAAATGTATCAAAATATATCTAGTGTGTAAATAAAATAAAAATACTCTAGCAATGGAATATTGTTTTATTCAAGTTACCAAACAGCATGTGCAAAAGCTTTCTATTTTATGGTTGGACAGTATCAAAGGCATTAGACTTAACTCTAGAAAACAGATGTTTATTTTATCCAAAAAGAACAAGATAAAGAGAAACCTAGATTGCTAAAACTATAACTAACTATAGTAGTCTTATTGGGTATCTGTAAGCGATTCCTGAAAATATTAGTTTAGTACAGGAAAAGTTTAAAATGCTTTTTAGTTTCAAAAATCTGGTAATACTCAAAGCTTTTTCTCAGTTAACAAATTCAGGATGCTTCAACGATCTGTGATTTATTTATTTACAGTTTGGGATACAAACAGGAAAAGCTAAAAAAGTATCGACTACTATTATAACAAATTAATGGCTCTAGAAAAATATTGGACACAGCAACTATAAGGTACTAAAACAGCTGTCACAAGAAAACCGCAAAAAGCAACTAAAACTTTAATATATTTAAAGAGGATGGAGTCAACTAGTCAAATATCCTTTTCTATAAGAATTCAAAGATAGAACAAAAATATAGAGCTTCGGGCAGTATTTGTTAAAAGATTTGTAATTTGAACTGGAGTATTTTTTTTCTAAATTAGCACTTTTACAAGATAATAACTGTTTGTTGCGAGTATTATGTTAAGAGACGTGTAAAAATACCAAAGTCAATAAGGTAAGGCGAATCATAACGACTAGTAATAATTATAAACAAACATTGTATCAACAATTATTCTACGTTGTTATAACTATTGAAGGTTATACAGCGAGCGAATTCATTTACACACAAAGAAACATAAACACCTCAAAGTTTACAATGAATGAATCTTACAAATTTATTTTGAATTCTTTCCAAAAGTCTTATTTGCATTATAACAAGGATTTTGTATGACACTAGCAAAGTTTACTTTGCTTTATACAGTGTGGAAAGTACTTATGCAATAAATTCAATAATTTCTATACCAATAATTTTCCCAAAAACGCTGAAACAGGTAAACCAGTATTTTTGATTTAGTTTATTTTGATTTCTCTTGCAAGTCCGTGACGTCATTAAGTTTTGAGTTATGATGTCATACGTAATCTTTTTAAATGGAATGATATATCTTTCTATCTTATCTTTGGATAGTACTCGTGAAGACCTTTCCAACAAACACCTTTATCTTTAACAGTTCTTAAGATGTTTATACTTTTTCTTTTACACATTCTTTTAAGTCATTAATAAAAATCAGAGATAACAGAGGGCCCAGATGTAAGCCCTGTGGACCCCAGGAAGTCACCACAAAGGAAGCAAACCTAAAACCACTGATAATTTCTCTGTATTGCCGCGTTTACATCATGAAATTTTGTTTGCGCTAGTACTTACTTTTGCATAATGTCAACAGCTTAAGTACTTGTTGAAGTCAAGTACAGCAGAATTGAAAAATTCTTCTAGTTAAAAATATACAAACAATTAGAATGCCTATTAATATCAGAAGTGGGCTGAATAAAAACAAACATGTCTGCTATGACACACATCAAAAATGATGAATGATATAAAACTTCCCGGTAAAAAGAGGATCAGAAATTTCCCAAATATCCATATTGTAAAAGGTACTACAATGCTGCATACACACCATGCTATTGCACCGATTATTTGCTTACGTCTACTCGTTTGCAGTAAGTTTTTAAAGAACTTTTGTTAATATCACGACAAGTAGAAAAATTTGATAAAACTTTGTAAGTATCAATGATCAGTGCAATTGGACAAACTGTGGAGATGTTCTGGACAATGTTCTAGTTAAAAAACCCCATTTGGTAAAAAGCGGCCAAAACAATAGTTATTTGTTTTGATGCAAGCAGACATGACTTACAGCCGAAAATATTACAAATGAAATATCGATCTTTTGCAACTTTCTCTGTGTCTTAACTTTTCCAAGATTGGGCAACTGCAAAATAAGCGAAGTTCTCAAGACTAAGAGATGTCCTATCTGCAGATGTGTTTTGTTATAACTCGAGATAAGTCAACTACTGGGTTTGGTTTCCCAATATCATGTCTTTTATTAAATCTCAAAGCTTGGGGTAAGGTACTCAAACTTGACTTGAAACTATTTGCAAACCAGTCTTCTTCGGACGCTTGCTGTCTTTTATCTTGCAAACAGCCAGCAAAGTTTTTAGGATTGATGGTCACAATGACCAAGAGAGCTTCCAGACTGTCTGTTTTAAGAATTTGTTGATAAGGAATTCTCAAGTAAGTCTGTTTTCTGAAACAAGGCCCATATCGATGACACATTATCTAAGTATGACAAAGGTTTGTAGTAACCATCTTGGATTCTACAAAAGAAATAGTACATTACCACTTGTATTGCAGTACATATTTAAAAGACGTTTCAAGAAAAACGGTAAATACATCTCAAAGTGACAGTACAGTAATTCCAAGAAACAAAGTTTATATGATCATATTTGAAGTAATGTTCAGTACATATGTCATATTTCTACATACAAACCAGATATTGCCTGCGATGTAATATAATATTTACAATTTTCTGGAAACTCCAAATACTAGTGTTGTAGTAGTACACCGCCAATCGATGGCTTTTCTTACACAGTATAACATGATTTAAGGAAAATTAGGCCTCGGACAAGAAAAAGAAACGAAATATGAGCTGCAGACGAAAAAAGCTTTATTTTGTTTTTGCAAAACCATTGACGCCATCACCTTTCGAAGTATTGATCGTACCTCCTGAACCACCTTACAATATCTAAAATGGAAACAAGTCTGTGTTGCTTAGTGATTTTATATTTTGTAGCATGAAACATTGTTGAAATTTCTAGAAACCAGGGTAGGTCATCAATTGAAAGAGGCTTTTAGAAACAACGAAATTCTCTACAGTAAAATCTTAAAATAAATTACTTTAAAATAAAATTTTACAATATCGTTGGCATATTTTAAAAATTGACCAATGAACCGCCCAAATTAAAATAAAATAAGAATGGCAATTTGTACGGTAACGTCACCCAACACCTAAATCCAACCCTGGTTTTGACATCATGATGACTTGAACTCCGGTTTCTACAAATTGCATTATATCAGACATTATGGCTTTAATTGAGTAGGAAGCCTTGCACAAGCATTAAAGCTTAAAGACATCTAGTTTGCAAGGTGAGAACGAAAACAAATTTGATTCTCGTTTGCACTTCATAATTGTTTAGACTCTGTTTGACTCTTTTTAATTAAAAAGAATCTGACGTTACCCAAACAAGTCCTTTAGCACTTTTAACTCAATTAGTCTGAAAAACCTGAATGGTTCAAAATA
Organism: Ignelater luminosus; assembly: GCA_011009095.1. Lineage (NCBI taxonomy): Eukaryota > Metazoa > Arthropoda > Insecta > Coleoptera > Elateridae > Ignelater > Ignelater luminosus. The sequence goes on from VTPC01002115.1 coordinate 62,913, forward strand.
TTTTTTATGAGTGAGATAGCACCAATCTCAGCGCGTCATAACTACATATGTTTATTAGTCAATTGTAAAATGACAAATGGTATCAAAAGATTTACTTAGATTTATTGGAAAGTTTTTTGATTCGAGTCTAGTAGAAACTGCGGAGGCGGCTTTTCAGCCAATTGCGCACGACCATCCCCACCTGATCGTCATTGGCGAAACGCTCACCTCCTAGCACCCCTATAAGTGGTCCAAACATGAAAAATTGCATGGTAAGAGATCGGGACTGTAGGATGGATGTTCAACAGTCATCCAGTACATTTTCTCCAATATTTGTTTAGTCAAGGCTGTACTATGGGGCGTGGCAGATCTCTTTTGTTCAACTTGTACGCAGCCTTGATCTTGTGCAGGGGGCTACAGTAGTACTCAGCATTAATTGTACGTCTTTCCTAGGGGAAATCTGCCAGTAGGACTCCTCTGTGGTCCTAAGAAATGGTAGCCGCAACTTTTCCAGCTGATGGGCAAGTTTAGCCTGTTCATGTTTTCACCTTCATTCCTTGCTGGCTTGTTTGGATTTGGTAGTCTCATCATACATTATAATGTGTTTAAAAAATCCATCTCCTTTTTCTTTGAATCCATTCAGAAGTCCTCGTGAAATTTCAACGCGGGTTGTCTTTTGTTCGTGCGTCAGAAGACATGGGATCCACCGTGCCGCAATCTCTCAGAATTCCAGCTCATTATTGATGATTGACCGGACAGTCCCTTAGATGGTACCAAGTTTCATGCTATTTCTCTGAAGTTCGAAAATTACCTTTAATAAAGACACGAACAGCTGCAATGTTGTCTGGGGTGTTAGATGTCCGGGGGCACTTTTGATGTTTTTCATTTTCCACTGCTTGACGTCCTTCTGCAAATCTTTTGTATCAGTATTTCGCTGGGTGGGGAAGAGACCCTCTTGTCAACCCATACTGTGTGAAAAGTCTACGCCGAATCTCGGTCGACCTAATCCCTTCATTAGTTGAAAACTTTATTACCATGCGTTGCGCAACAGACATGTGCACGTTGCACTCGCTCATCTTGATGACTTGGCACAAAGGTGAGACGTCAGAAGGGGAATAGAGATGAGTCCTGCCCCGCCCTACTTACCTTTGATCACCGTGCACCCCATTAGTGGCCTTGAGACACAGAGGTCGGTTTATATTTATATTTATATATGTGTTTTGATGCGATAACAAATGAGTAATCGAAAATGCGTTTGAACTACATTGTAACACTATTTTCGTCTTGGAATTTCTATTAAAATTGTCAGAGTTGTAATTAGGGTGTTTCTATTGATAATACAACCTAAACGGTTTAATTTAGCACAGAAATTAACTTGATAGGGCAATTCGTTTAAGCGTTACACCCAAAGACGCAAAAATCAAGATGTAAACTTTTCTTCAACTGGGATCTCTTGCTTAGAATGTTACCCTTAACATCCTCACTAATTCTAGCTTGTTTATTTAAATGTCCAAGATAAAACCTAATTGCATTATACTATAACTCCAGAACGGTTAGGTTTAGACTCTATAGTGCTTTATTGTTGCAATCAGCAATGAACCAGGAGTAAAGAATTATCAAAGTATCTATATAATAATATTCTATTTAAAAAATAAAACATGGAACACTCTGTATGGTTGGAAATATCTTTAGAACGTAAGGGTAACTGCTGTGTTCTTGGTAGCATGTTTTTGTATTTCCACAAATAACAATGTTTTTTCTAGGGTACAAACTGCAGAAACACTCTGTATATTGTAATATATGGCGAAAAGGCACCACACCTATACGCTAAAAGATAGTTATTTGGATAAATCAATACAAAATATCAGTGAAGCTGGTTACAGAAGAAATTACTATCGATATACCACAAAGTCATAAATCCTTGGGTTTTCAATTTTACGCAATATTCATTAGAAATAAGAGTTTTCAACTTTTGGTGTTCTGGAGGGAGAATAATAGAATATGTTTTCACCATCATATCTATTCAAGAGCTTTTGCAATTCTAAACAGAATTGAAAACTAAAATAACGACATTCGAACAAAGAGAACTTGCTGTTATAGAGGTTGTTCTGTTAATAGATCCTTATCTTCTCAAAATTTTTATTTTTGAAGTTGATAATATATTATAAGAAATTGAATTCGACACAGAATATGTGTGTAGCTGTGGATCCTATAAAGCTATACTGTGATCAAGAATTACCTAGAAGTAAAACAACACAAGCCTAGTTTCATTAAAACACCAGGAAGCTTAGAATTTGCGATTCTCGGTCATCCTGTAGAAAAACCTCGCTAAGCACTTCTAAAAACAAAAACCGTTGAAAATGTTAATTGTGGATCCACATAACTCACAACAATAAATGTGGAATCAGAAAATAACAATATATGCAAAGCATCCCATTAAAAAATTGAATAAAATTACGTTTTACAATCGCAGTGGTTACAAAGACATGATGTGTTATTTCTAAAATTTCACGTGTATCACTGCAAGGTTTCAGAACCGAGCGTTTGCCAATGAGACTCTTTATGGAAACTGTTTGGTTTAGAACCCTATAATGCTATATCGTTGTAATCAGCCTTGGATTATTATGTACACTCTTTTATAAAACACCCTGTGTAATCGAGAATGATTTTAGAAAATACAGACCCCTGTATGTGTAAAATTTAAAGAAGGATTGATCAATTTTGAGTAAGGATTGCTGAACTGAAGAGGTATAGTCCAAAATCAATTCTCGAAATGCTTGAATAAAAAAAGTAATTCAAAATATTAATTAAATACACAAAAGAAATATCAGTACAAGATGTGTTATTAATTTATGTTATCATTTTTAATTGTCGGTTTTGAGAACCGTAGTGGTTCCTAGTACTATCAGAAGCTTCAGTAGAACTGTCAGTTCACAGAAACTAGCTCTAAACGTGTCATTTTATATAAAATATTTCGCATTCAGCAATAACACGTTCGAACATTCAAAGGTTGCCTATTCTGTACGAAATAAACAAATGGTTTTATTTTTTTATAATTAAATGGAATAATTCTAGAAATTCATACTATTTCTAATTATGTACACTCAAACATGGAAATTCTTTGATTTAATTAATTTCATAGAAACTTTTTTAAAATTTACCAATTATGTTTATTTTAACTATTAAGTTATTGCCAATCACATTCAACGGCACTATAAATGCTTCATCCTTGTATTGCTTAAAATTTTGTTTATTTAATCAAGTATTTGTATAACTTCGATACGTGTTATATAGAAGTGACCAAAAAAATTACTGAAAACTTCAATGTAAAACAATTTTTAAGTTAAAGTAAATAAATAAATAATTTAGAGCATTTATAATTGGAGATATAAAATGCAGTCTGATAATTTAATAATTAACACGAAGGCGATAAGATCACAGAAAAACTTCTTTTGTGTTTTGTTAATTTTTAGGGTTAAAGAATTACTTATGAAGCAGAGGATCTCTTTATAATTCTAGGCGACTACATTTACAATTCTTCGATAGGGCCAATTTTACAGCAATAAAAATACTTTTACATAGCATCTAATAACTGTTTAGGATCTCTTACTATGTCTAGCTTCTATAAATTTTGAATTTTGCCTTAAATGTTTAATGCTGTGGTCGTGTTTTAATTTATCTTCTATTTACATTGAATTCTACAAAGTAACAAAGAAGAATGTATGTAAATTAAATTAAAATGTGCAATTGGTTTTTCAGACCGATGTCTTAAATACAAGCAAGAAAAATTTGTTATAAAAAATAAACATTATAATAATTATTATAAACAAAGACAAACATTAAAAACTGTTGATGAAAGTAAGAAATTCCACTTTTGTATCATAGATCGATTGATAGAAACTTATCACATTCAACAGTTATCGATTGAAACTAAATGTAAAGAAATCAAAAAGATTACTTAATGTATAGCTCTAAACATCTTTAATTTCAACTTTGTATGAAGGATGTGTTTTTTACAATGATAGTTTATTACAGATATAATGTTTACATATCCTTCATACATATCTTGCTTTTAACAAACAAAACAATATTTAAGAACTTGCAGCGTGTTAATATTCTAACGAAGATATGCAATTCGACCTTAATGAAACAACACGATCCATAAACACAGATAAATTGCTTTAAAAGCATCTGTAAGATGGTTTATGTTTATATAAACGTGAGCGCAACATTTTTTTGCGTTAATTGCAGATATGGTTTTAGTGAGTGTGATTCTGTGCTTTATACTTTCATATTCAGTAACGGCAGCACCAGGTTGCTGCCAACAAAAAGTACCTACAAATGACTGTTACTGTTTATTTGGACATCTGGTACAAATTTTAGCGAGATTGGTAAAACAGGTAAAACCGCCTTGCACGCCACCATCTACTGTAAGTACCACAACTATTACTACTAGTACGCCACCGACTACAATCAAGTCTACAACTGTTCAATCTACGATGGCAACTGAATGTATTACTGCTACTACTAAAAGGTCTTCAGGTGGTAAAAAGTTTGCTGCAGCTGCTAGATTTGCGCCTCCTCCTAGACCTACCACAAAACCTACTGAACAATCCTGTCACACTACTACTCCTCCTTGTCACACTACTACTCCTCCTTGTCACACTAC
>VTPC01002117.1:17273-56661 GCA_011009095.1 Ignelater luminosus
ATTTGAATTTTGATCTTTTGTGTTCTATTTTAAAATTTTAACGTAACAGAATCATTTCGCTTTGTTTATTGTAATAATTTGTTTTTCTTATAGTTTGTTTCTGTTTTTTTATTATTTTATCGACTCTGTTCTCCAAACAGAAATTAATTTATGCCTCTTATTGATATTCTTTTGTAGTGTTATTTTGTTATTGTTTTTGTATTTTTGTTTGTGTGTGTTTGACTCATTTTTTTTTATTATCATTATTGTTTTAATAAATGTAAGTAAGGTCGACTTCTTGTATTTTTGTTTTTGTAAGTGGATCTCTGGTACAGGCGAAGCAGCTTAATTTCATTATTTTGTTCTTTTGGCTATCAAAAAGCACGTAGTGTATATTCCAAATTTCAATTATAGACTAGATATCTTTGCTTAAGAGAGAAGTAAATATTGAATTGGCATTTCTCTCTTGTATCGTTTTAAAAGAAGGAAGTCTTCAGAGGACTTCCTTAGCAAAATTAAGTAAGACAAATCAAGTGCTTATACAGTGTTTATTTTGTGTATTGAGTCTCATTGGTGAAACGTCAGTGCGAGTTTTAATAGAATTTCCACGAGGTAAGTTACACACAAGGTGAGGTTTCGTAAGAGGCCTATATGCAGGGTGTCGGATTCACGAGTAGTCGCGTGACCGACCATCAGAACCCTTTGATCGACGACTGCTGGCGCCCTCTTTTACGACCATCTATTAGTTTAATAAGAGTTTTGGAAAACGGTGAGCTTCACTTTGTGAGAGATTAGCCAAGTTTATTTGAGAATCCACCCCATCTGCGGCATGAGCTACGGGATTTAACATCTACCATTGGTCTGGACGGGACTTGTGCATAGCGCTGGCCCGTTACAAAACAAGTAAACAAATACAAGTTATTGAAATTCAGAACAAGACAGTTACGTTATAATTGAATATGTAATCTAATTTACTATGCGCAACTAAATCTAACAAACCCGTCACTACTGTGAGCGATTCAACAGGTTCTTCGCTAATATCAACTGGTATTTGTAGTTTTTCATCAGTTTGAGGCGATCGGTGGTAAGAAGATAAAGTTGTAGATAAAGTTTGCAATTAATTGCGACGACAGTTTGGCAATTGGGGCTGCCAATAATGCTTCGTCATAAACAAAAACAATAAAAGTAGATAACGACATTCACCTATCAGAAATTATCCGTTTATAGGCAGAATCAGCTGTTAGACAATTTATATTATAACGACAACACATAAATAAATAAGTACGAATCTCGTGATAAAAATTCAAAGAGCAAAAAGCGTTTGAATACGGTATGATAATAAACTGAACGATTGAATGGAGTCTACTTTGGAGATTCACTGGAGCGGTCTGCTGGTCGGCGAAGTATTGGAGGTTCGAGAAAACGGGATATGATGCTCCCGGACCTTCCGGGAATTATCATTGATTAGTAGATCGAAGACAGAGTTCAATCGCGCACTTTTTATTTGGGTTTTACTCCCAATCAGAAGTACCGACTTCACGGTAACACGCAAAAAATCTTCACTTTCAAAGTATCTCCTAGTGCGGAAGCTGACAAAAGACTCTTTTGAGTCCGCAAGCGACAAATGCTAATTTTCATCCCTTAAGAGGGTTGAACTAGCAGATAATTGGTTATTAAAAGAATCGTATGTTTCGACAATCCAATCAACAATTTTAAACAGGGCGGGACATAACAAGAATTTGCATCTTGCACCTGATGTTTGCAGGGACTATAAATCTTACTTATGCTTGTCAAGCTGACAGATTTTATAGCTTTAGGGATGATAAAGCTAGATAGACGTTCGAATTTTTACGAAGTAGCATAAATGCAACGAGAAAAATAAGTACTTAGAGGTAGAATTTGCCTCTAATTTAACATTTAAGAAAATAACTCACAAAAGGGTAACAGAGAATTTCAACGTTCTCATGAAATAAATTTTAATGTCCGAGCATTGAACTAAAGATTTTTATTTTGAGAAAGACTTAATTCAAAAACGAAATAATATATTCACAAGAGCGAAAAGATTTTAAACGAGAGAGCGAGACTCCCTTATTTATAAAAATAAATAACTTAGTGCAAAAAGTTCGTTAATTTGCGAAGGTTCAGTTTCAGGTTGTAGCTGGATCTTCATAATAGTTTAACATTCACACACTTGTCACTACTTTTACATTCAAAAATAAACTTGTTACAACAATTACAAATTACAAAATGAGAATGATGAATCTTAAGATTGAATTAACAAACTTAAGCTTTAAAGTGAACTTAAGAACTAACTTGAATTTAAGGAGAGGCTTTCGCTGCGTTTGCATATTTTAAACACGCACAAACTGATAGTGAAACAAAATAATATTAAAAAATGCTGAAAGGATTGTCTGTTGACGACACAAAAGTTTATCAAGTATAAACTTTGCAACATAATCTCCTTTGACGCCTTAAATTACAACAATTCTCTAGTATATAAATTACATGATTTCTTCTGTAATGTCATTTTAAAATCTCATGATATTTTAATAAGATAGGTTTTTGTTTATCAAACCTTTTAGTTTGTACAATGTTTACTTTAACACAGGTGTGATTCTTCGAAAAACATTGTTTAACGCTGTCTTAGGTTGAACTTGCATAATATGGGCTGATATACATTTAAATTTTCCAGTGTGAACCTGTCTTTCAATTTTGTCATTTCTTGGTTTTTTGTAAGTTTCAGCACGAATGGAACATCCCATTGCGTCAGACAGACGTGTTTGTTCTGTCATCTCTGATTTATTAGGGTTAATGCAGTTTCGCCTAATTGAAGCGTGATTTTCAGCTGAATGCACCTGACGCGTGCGAAACGAGCAGTACTCATTCAACAGACAGCCAGAGAAAAGAGAGAGTCAAGTCTCGTTGTCAATCGTCTTTTCCTTTGGGGTCGTCGATAAAACTGGACCGCAAATTATATCATTTGAAAAGTTATTAAAGGTAGTTTTTTTAAAACTGCCTAGTCGGATGTACTCCTAGAATTTCGCGAGTAGTTGAATATAAAAATCCCCAAGTTTATAGTTTGTAAATTAATTTATCGTAACCGGAATCTCGTCTAACTGCAGGTTGGGACTGTAAACACGACGGCACGCTCTTATTCTCGTTTTAAAATATTCATTGATTCTTAGTGACTTTCGAGAGGCTCAAATGTTTCTTTATTTGAAAACCTAGCGTTTAATAAACATTTTGTCCTAAAATTCTGACTGGCGGCAATTAATATTTATTTGTAATCTTGTAAAATTGAACATAAATGTGCCTACTAGTGTTTTTCATTAAGACATTTCTCTGCGAACGGATAAAAAACGGTTTAGGGCGTCTTTTTACGAATAAAAGTGTGTAGGGGTTACTGACCACTCCGATCGCCGGCCACGTTAAGTAAACTTACGAGAAAATTTTCTTTTTGCTTCGAGTCCTAGCTTTGGTGGAATTTTCTGTTGAAATTCTGTATCAACTGTTTATTATAAGGTATTTTTAGTTTAATTCGTTGTTTCCTTTTTTGTGTGAAATAGAACTTGCTATATTTAAGAACTTAATTTTAATAAATTAAATTTTTTGGTGTTGTTAAACAAAAGCCTATGGTTTCTTTTGTTTCTTTTTAATACATATAACACAGTTTTGCGTTTTGCTGGTGTAAAGTCAATCAATAAAATGTTGTGACTTTGTTAGCAAAAATCTTTGATTGTTGTCACAAGTTATGCGGCTTAATTTTATTGTTGATTGTGGCAAAATTTAATAATTTGATAATCATCTTTGTAAATTTCTCTTGATATACACATCAATTTCTTTTGTTAAATTTACTGTGTGTCTTAGATCATTTTTTATATTATTAGCCACACTAGCGAAAGTGATAACCTTGGCTTGGCTTCTGGCGTTCGTATTAATTTTAGACATCTTAAAGCTATAAGTGAGGTTTTTCTTTACCTTATTATAGAATCCTAATCCAATTTATGTTAGGTTATTTTGTGAACCCTCCCTTCTCCGACGTTTGAGCTGCTGCGAGCAATTCCCCTTTTAGTCTGCACGGGTAATAGACCACTTTTTCTAATTTTGCCCGTGACACCTTGTACGTCTTAAAATACAATATTTTTTATAAAGAACACATAGACACTACATTTAAAGCAAAACTTGTTACCAAAATAAAACACAAAACTTATATTAATCCAACAATTTGCTATAAAAGAAATTATCTATTGAATAGATAATTTTAGGCCCTTTTATGAGATATCACTTGAACCCCATTTCAATTTAAGAAAATTAAAGAAGTAGCGGTTGAAACAAAATGAAGAAGGAGCTAACTTCAAGTCATAATCGTGACGGAAACATAATTTGATAGAGAAAAGCAATCTTTAGCAATCTGAATTGTAGAAATCTGAAGAGGTTATCCAGGATATATAGCGTGTACCGGAAATCTATGTTAATGTGTGTACCACAAGATTTTCCGTTTAAAAATATTGTTAATAAATCGCAGATTCTTCTAGACAACGAACAGTAAGTTTAACTAGTAAATCTTTGTCCTTCCAATAGTTCGTCTTATTGTCAGCAACCATATCAAGTAAAACTCGCTTAAACTTAGCTTTCAATTTAAACTAAACTGAAAGTAATTTGTAAACGTCATTCTCATTATAAAGTATCTACTGCAAACACACTTTTATGAGCGGCATCTTCATCTGAGGCGGAACCTTTGAAATGCCTTATATCTCAAAGACAAGTGACTTTTAGGAAAAAAAACTAAAAAGGGTTAGTATTAATTTCAATCAAAAGCTCTGATGGTATACATTTTAGCGATTTTCGGAATACGCTGTATTGTATGATGCCAGTAAGAATTTTTTAACTAAAACATTAACTACAATATTGTATCATTAGTTACACTCGCTATCAACAATAATACAAAAAAGCGAGTTTTTGTGAAATTTGCGCTATTATAAAATTTCGTAATTCAAAGCTTCTGTTGTTTGAATAATATTTTTTAAGCTTAAAATCTACCTGTGAATATTTAATGGCAGGAAATGGAAAGTGTGCTCTAATGTACTAATGTCTCGGAATTTACAGAAGGTTTATCTTTTTACATAAATTATTTTGTTTGCTTCAGCTTGAAAAAAAAACATTCGACAGTGGGATTAAGTTTCTAATTATTTTTTTTAGATTTTAAAGTAATAAATTCTAAGGAAATAAAAACTCTGTTAAAATTCTAATAGTGAAAGAATAAAAAGTAAGTTACAAAACACGATGAGTTAAGAAAATTTAAATGTTAAAATGAAAACACGATGTAATAAATTACAAAATTCATCATTATCAAGTTTGGTGGTTGAGAACAAACTCTTTATACAATTATGGAAGGTCTTTAAAAAACAATTATGTTTGATGTTTTGAAATTCATAAATATCATAAATTAAGTAGGCTCGACTTTTCGCCATTCATTCGGTTCGCAAAATATCAAGAAACTTGAAAGGTAAATTGGGAGAACGGAGTAAGGCAATAAGCTTTGGAAACATTATTTTTCTGCCAGAATTTAATTTGTGAAGAAGACGGAAAGGAGATTTAAGGAATAAATTATTAAAACTGTATAATGTAGCATTTTCCATTTAGATAGATAAACAAATTCCTAAACAAGAAATGGAAATATCTGCTCCCTGTGTTTGAACGTTATTGTAACTCTGAAAAGTGAATTTGTATGGCAAACTATTAAAACTTTCTTACAGTACATCTCAAAATATTCTGTATCATATTAATTATGAAATGTTGATATCGTATTATTGAATCAATGTTTCAAAGTCAGTTCAGTGATGGAAACAAAAATACGATCTTTTTCTTTTAATTTGTAACCGGAAGTTCATTTTTATTAATAACAATGGCAATACAACTTCAAAATTATACTTGGTGTAGATCTTTTAATAGTTGAACATGGCGGTACACTGCACCGAAATAAATAACGGAAGTAGCATCTAGGTCAATAGTTGGTGAAAAGAAAACTGAATTATAGCCAGATCAACCTAAAAGACAACACTCAATATATGTCAAGATGTAGAATTAATTGCAATTTTGTGCTTTTTTTTGATATGCTACTGCAGATGTAGAAGAATCTGGTAGAATTCGAGATAAATAAATGCGGAAAAACGAAGAAGGAATACTCAAGGATTTGGCTACAAACAACAAAAACAAATTATTAAAAATTCATATTTTGCATATATAAAAGAAAGTTCCAAGATCAGAAATTTAAGTGAATCAGTCAGTTGTACATTACACACCGGGTGTAACAGATAAAGCGAAGTAAGCGTATAACTAGATTATTATATAGGGTGTATTATTTCAGGCAGAGAATATCAACGCTACTCGATTCTGCATCAAAAACTATGCAACAAGCTCTGGTACCAATTTGTTGTTAACTTTTCGGTTGTGGAAGTATTAAGAGTCGTATATTTTTTTTATAATTTGCTTATGACTGCCCAAATTATTAAATAAAAGTAACCATCCATAGTTAGGTATCAGAAAACATAAATAAATCATGATTTTCTCCTACTTATTTACCAGCAATTTTCTATAAAATGGCTTTTACAAATGATATTGCAATACTGCATTTACGTAGAAACATTAATAATAACGATCTGCAAAAATGTTACTAAGGTAACCACGTTAATAAACTTATGACCTATTCTTGTCCTACTTACAACTTTCATACAGCGTTGCGAGTATTAAACATTTTAAATGACCTTTATTTAAAAAAAAACATGCGTTTAAGACGAACAATTTTTATATCGACTGGTGCTGATATTTTCCACCTGAAATAGTACACCCTGTAAAGAAACAAAAACAATGCGTGTTACAAAAAATTATTAAGTCAAACGTAACTACCAGATTCTACTGTTTGCTCATATACTGAAATCCGAGTCAGAAATGACATCAATTTCTTAATTTTAAGTGAAACTCCCTGTATATCTAAATAACACAGATATCTTTATACTGATGTAAACCTACCAAGCTCGACGTTATTTATTTTTCTTGTTCTTAATTACATCAAACTTTTGGTTGCCTCTGATATAGTTAATCAAAAGTAATGTACGCTTGGTTTTACAAAAATAAATTTCCTTCTTTAGTATTTAAAGAAATATGGATGCTCAAGTTGAACGATATTGCACACAGAATAGTCAGAGAACGGCGATCATAAATTTTGTGTTTTTTTGTAGCAGTATACCCTGTATCTGTTATCATCATTTAAGAGGACATATAATATCATGTATACCAAAATGATTGAGGACAGTTTAAAATTCCCGCGTCGACGTTCAGCAATTTTTGAGGCTTGACATTAGTAGTATGTATAAATAAGGGGCACCACATGCTTTTAAAAAGCTGTTAGTCCAACAGCTCAGCTAAATGCTCTTTATTAAGTCGAGTAAGGCCATAGAACATAACAATGAAGAGTCTAGTTTAACTTAAACTGAAGACACATAAATTGTTACAATTATTTTTATTAATTAAACAATTTTTAAAACTAAAATTTATAAAAGATGCGTCACTGATTCGAGGTAGACAAGGATGAGTGAATAAGTGCTGCCAATCTTTAAACATATTTCTGTGGCGGGAATTTCCAAACTGTTCTGAATCATTTTGGTACACATGGTACATAACACTAAGGCCCACTTTTACAATCATTGGATAACTTTATCAAAGGTATTATCGGCAGGGATACAATTGTGAAAATGACAAAACAGTTGTATGCATAGTAATAATAAGTACCTTCGATTAAGTTATCTAACAATTTTCACGCATCATTTTCCTTGTATAATGCATTCATCTACGGCGAAGAAGAGAGACAAATAAACAATAAGTTGGAAACTCCAGCCAGTGATTTACTAAAAATTATACAGGGTGGCTCAACAAAAACAAACCAGGCTAAATAACTCTAACGAAAATAATTTTTTAAAAAATCCCAAAAACACCTCGATCTGTATTGAGAGGAGTACATTTTTTGACTTACAATTCGAACCCTTAACTTCAATCCAGATTTAAAATCTTTCTCTGATCGTTGGATTGGAAAAAGAGGCGCGATTGAATCGCCTGCTCGATCACCGGATTTGTCGCCGCTGGACTTCTGTTTATGGAGTCACTTAAAAGGTAAAATTTATGCGACGTAACCACCTTTATTAGAAGATTTACTCCAACGTATTTTGACAAAATTCAACAAATAACTCCACAAATGCTCTAGAATGTGCATCGTTTAGAACATAATCTCTATCATTGTATGGAAGTTGATGATCAGAATTCTGAACAATTATTGCATTAATTTATGTTATGTTATTTTTCTAGATACATTTTAACAAGCATCTTACTATTGGCTAACAGTTTGTATTTGTTAAATTAAACAAAATGAGAATAAATGTCACTCTAAGTTAATGGCATCTTGTATCTTTCAAACAAATTTAAAAATCTAAACTGGGCAATATGGAGAATTGAAAGGCCTTTCTAATGACGTGCCACTTGAACCTCTTCAAATTTTTAAAGGTTGACGCCTCCTCCTCGTAAGGTGTTGAAGTTTACGGTTCGAATTGCACGTTAAAAAATGTCTTCCTCCCAATACAAATCGAAAAATTATTTTTATTATTCAGTCTATTTGTGTGATCAGGTCCGGATAACCCAGCGGTGATGACACTTGCCACTTATACTTTTTTCATAGCGTAAATTGCAAAAACAGAGTGAAGCCATAGTAAACCGACGTCACCTCGAACCAGGATTCCGGAAGAAATTGTTCGGGCCTGTGATCTATTCAGTACCCTAGTAACCAGTACCTAAATTAAAAACAAATATTTATGTATTATATAAAACCAATTAAGAACAAAACAGTTAACGGTGCTAACGAGAGATAAACTAAAAATTCCATTAAATATCTGCTTGAATAAATCTTGTTTGCAAAAACAATCTCTTCTTAGGTACCAAAAAAGAACAAAACCCTTTCCTTATGCTAAAGAGTCACACATGTCAAAAGTGTAAGAAATGATGATAATAATCATGTCAAAAAAATATCAATCAAAACAAAAGGCGGTAATTGCGGAGGTATTGGTTTGTGCCAAATGGCAAAGTTGAAGATTGACCAAATTATTTAGAATTCTGTACTTTAACATCTAAACTAACACTAAAACGTTTTGTGTTGTATGTCTTGAACAAAAAGTGATATAGACATGAGACGTCTATTGTCGAATAGTCTACGATATTAAGATAGGCTGTAGGCAAGGTTGGAATAATCATCAATTGATTTTTTTCTGTATAATTAGTCCAGTCAACGAAGGGGTTATAGAGGACATGGAAAGGGGGAGAATTCTTCTCTTTAAGAATGTGTTGGGGGTAGTTAGGAGGCAAAGATACTAAAAGTCCCAGCCCCTAGTCCTGCCGCTTCAGGGGCGGAGGGGGTGGAAAGGTACCTCTTCTCGGTTTCTTGCTTATAACTGGGAAACGGTGCGTCGTACGATAAGAAGTATTCTCAACAAAATAAAAGATAATTAAATTTTCTACAAGACTGTCTATATTTATTTTCTTTCTATGTGTTATAGTTTTCGAGATATTCGCCAGCGAGGATCGATAATTTTCGAAAAACTTTTTGTTGCCTCACATTTTACGTTGAAGTTGTCCTTCTAACTCCTCATCCTTATGTTTTACAAAAAAGTCGTCAGACAGAAAGTTGTAGAGCATTTAGTCCCCTTTAGAAATATGTAATAGTTACTAATTTATCTTCTACAGGTCAGAGGTTACAGCAATTTGAAGTGTTTGAATACATTTCGTGATTTCTCAAAAAAAGTCAACGAATGACCAAAAGGGGGTTGTAGAAGAATTCTTTTCTTGAGTAATATGTTACGGGTAGTAAGGAGGCAGAGATACGTATTTGCTTATAACTCGGAAATGGTGCGTCGTACGGTGAAATGTATTTCTTACAAAATAGAAGATAATTAAATTTCCTACAAGAATGTTTATATTTATGTTTTTCCTATGTGTTGTAGTTTCCGAGATATTCGCCAGCGCAAACCTGTAATTTTTGAAAAACTTGTTTTTGCTTTGCATTTTTCGTCGAAGTTGTCCTTCTAACTCCTCAGTCTTATTGTTTTGGAAAAGTCGTCAAACAGGGAGTTGTAGTGCATTACATTTCCTTCAGAAATATGTATATTTACTAATTTATCTTCTACAGGTGAAAAGTTACAGCAATATGAAATTTTCGGATAAATTTTGTGATTTCTCAAGAAAACTATACTTCGTTATTATTATTTATGTATTAAGAAACTGGAATTTGCTAAAGCTAGTACGAAAGTATAGCTTTCTTGAGAAATCACAAAATTTATCCGAAAATTTTAAATTGCTGTAACTTCTGACCTAAAGAAGATAAACTAGTAAATATACAGGAAATTTAATACTCTACAACTCCCTGTCTGAGGCCCTTTCCAAAAACATAAGGCTGAGGAGTTAGAAGTGTGAGGCATAAAAAGTTTTTCAAAAATTATCGATCTGCGCTGACGAATATCTCGGAAACTATAACACATAGGAAGAAAATAAATATAGACATTCCTGTAGGAAATTTAATTATCTTTTATTGTGTTCAGAATACTTCTCACTGTACGACGCACCGTTTCCGAGTTATAAGCAAGAAACCGAGAAGAGGGACCTTTCCATCCCCCTATCTCCCTAAAGCGGCAAGGCTAGGGGCGGGGACTTTTAGTATCTTTGCCTCCTAACTACCCCTAACACATTCCTTAAGAAAAAAATTCTCCCCCATTCCATGTCCTCTACAATCCGCTTTTGGGCATTCATTGACTGGACTAAATAGACAGTATAAGTATTTAAAAAATAGACGGCATCATCTATCTTTGACGCTTTATATGTTAGTATTGCGATAATTCTCTGCAAAAGACACTCGTTTTACCTTCAAAGGAAATCAGCTTTATGACCAGAATAATAGGTAACCAAGAATAGTGTACTAACAGTTGCAGGAAAGATCAATACCATTAATAAACATATGTGTAGAATGCTACATACTCTTTAATTTAAAAAATTCTAAATAACCACAATTTGGGAAACGGAAAGAGGTACGTTCACCTAAGACTCTTTTAGCAGGGTTTATTTATTAGGTTAAAAATTATGATTCATAGTTCATATTATGGCTTACGATGACGTTTCGCATAACTACAGGGGATAAAGGTGTACAAGGTGTCCCAAAGCTCACATTCAATCACCAGGAATAGTCTCTTTATAAAGAAATAAATAGAAAATAAAGAGTTGTGCCAAGTCAAAATCTTCATAGTTAACTAGATATTACATACACATTAATATAGTATTACCGGAAATACCTACTCAGTTTGGCGTGTGATTGCCTTCAAATCTTAATGAACTATACCACGGTGATGCTTTGGTTTGGACCCATTACTAAAAAATTAAATTTTGAAATAAAAGATAAGTTAAAATACAGGTAGTCTACAGTGTTTAATTGTTAATTGTTCACTGTTTGCTTTCAGGAACGTAAAAAATCTCTACTTAAGCGTTGATACTTTGATTTGAGTCTCCAATTATTAATGAATTAGACTCTAAAATACCGACTGATGCAAACTATGTTTAGCAGTTTCTTAATCGTCCAATCTTTCCGATGGAAACTAAGCTATCTCAACATGAGGAGTGATACTTTAATTTGGGCCCCTATTACCGATGGAGCAGATTCTAAAATAGAAGGTAATGCAAAACGATATGTTGATATGCAGGCAGTGCAGTGCTTACGTTGTTCAGTCATCTGTTATTTTTGCGAAATAATCCAAAAAGGATCAACTTGAGGGTGGCAGTTTGATTTGGGCCCTTTCTTACTAATGGTGCAGATTCTAAAATACAAATTAAGTGCAGAGTAATATGTTGATATGCAAGCAGTGTTTAGGTTTTTTAACCGTCCGTTGTTTGCTCGAAGAAAACTAAGTGGGGCTCACTTTTATTATTTATTTACAGTACTGTCAATGCGACAAAATAAATCATCAATCTTTTTGTGGTTTAGAAGAGACTGTACCTGGGTAACTAGATAAAGTGTGGAACATAGAAAAGAATGTCTTGCATTAAAGTATGATGAGCTGCAAATACAGTGTGATTCAAGATATTTTGTGAGATGTATTTAAAAATGCAGGCCGCTGATGAACGTATTAAAAAATTTACTTACTAGATAGAATAAGTTAGAATGGTTTTTGTCTATAAATCTATCCTAGCCTGGGTGGGGTGGATGAGCCTATAAGTGCAGGCAAGGTGATTTTTTGTATTAACCCGAGATAAAGGATAAGATTAGAAAGGAAGATTCACTGTACGCTGTGGGAAGAAAAATGCTGATTTAACATATTGTTGTGTGATATCGAACAAAAATTAATACTATGCAGGCTTAAAGTATAATAATCAAGACAGGGGGTTCAATTTAGAAAAAATAGGTTGCGTTTAGCCGATTATTTTGTCAGTTAAAACTCTATTAGTTATTTTCAAAGAAGACGGATTAAAGTTTACCTTTGTAAAAGTAAAACATCAGAGCTCTCTCTTTATTAATGTCAGGGCAAGTCGAGAGGTTATTAAAGTTTTTGCGTTAAATGGTAAAACAATTATATTTTAAATAAATATAGTACTGTGTCGGAATATGTTAAGTGTCGAATTTCAAAAAACAAAACGTTAAGTGTATTGACATACTTGTATAGAGCACACTGTACAGTTGAAAGTATTTTTACAAATTTTATTTTCCTCGGAATTATTTCTATTATAATGCGCCCACAGATTGTTGCAGCATCCTGTATTTAACTAATAATCTGTTGGTTTCGACTGATTTCAACGTTAAATCTTTCTTTGGGAATTTCCTGAAAGTACTATCTCGCAAAGAGCTTCGAGAACCGGATCTCTAATTTTGTAAATAAATATTACATTTTCCTGAAATTAGTTTGGTCTTCTTCCGTCTACTGAACCTGAAATTTTCGTCTTTTCGTTCTTCTTGAAATTCTACTTTTGCAAAATCGGTGTATTTGTTGATAATTCTACTGATGATAAATAATATAAGCAATTTAATAAATTACATTTAACTTACTGATATTCTGATCAATGCAAAATGTGTGGTAGTTTCGAATAAATTAGCAACACCCGTTTACTAGAATTTCAAACCTACCATCTATTGCTTTCGTTATATTCTCAGGAGACGCCTTACGCTTCCCATATTTTTTCTATATATTCCCCAGTGCTGAGCAACGCAAAATAAGAAAATTACTAGTCGAACCAATTTCGTTGATCTCTAAATTAAGGAAATTGCTGACGTATTCGTTTTCAAAACGATTTATGTAGGTGGCAAGAGAAGAAGTAAAGAACAAAAGAGTAATAGCCAAACCCTCTAGTAAACGTAGACGCTAAACTTGAATTTTATTAGAACAATCAGTGTCTTGAAAACATTTCAAAAGTGCTGACAGCCGGACACAAACCTAACGTTTTTAAACTTTAAAAATGTAATAAAATGTTTTGCTGATCAGCCAACGTAATAACAACAAAATTCAAAATAGGAGTCTTAATAATAAGCAGTAGGAAAATAGATATGAACAACAAGTGCTAATAAGCTTTCGTCGATATAACTTCTGATTGATGTTGATAATCGGGTAATTCTATGGTATCTAGTATCAGCTTATACCAAGCCTGCAATCAGTAAGGAGGTTCTCAATCAACAGGTGTTAATGATATTCCTTATTAGCAATGACGTAACTGTCTTGAAAACAGAATGTGAATGAAAAAATAATGGCATTTCGATGAGAACGGAAACAGCGTTATAGGAGCGTCACCTGTAAATTGTTAACTTCCTAGTAGCGCTTTCAATGATTTAAAATAATTTCTAAAAATACTTCGCAACTTATTTCCTTTTGCATTTTTGAATAATATGAAAATCTCTTTTGACAATATCTGCATTTTTTGTGGACGACAGTCGGAAATTAACTTTCACATTTTTGAAATTAACTGACAATTTGACATTTCGTTATAAAGAGAAACACAGTTTGTGTGGTAAGCACAATATTAAGTAAAATTATTTAGGGACTATCAAGTTATGATAAGTAACTTCTTCAAACAATTTACGGTAGTTTAATAAAGTTTCTACAATTTAACAAATCATTTGATGCCGTTCAAAGTCTATCAAAATAAAAAGTAATCAAATTTATGTAAGTAGACAGATCTGATTTGTGTCAAGATTTCTGGAATATCCACAAATGAGAAAAGAAATCTCATATGCCTTAACAACTGCCAGTGAATTATACTAGGAGGAGCGGTTATAATAAATTTATAGTTGCACCTCTCCAGTTTCTTTATTCTTGAGATTGCATTCTTGTGTTCAGTTCGAAATCGACCTGTTAATTAATTACTCACAAAGCTTAAGGTCAGTGAATGTAGTGGTTCTCATCTTATATATATTTTGCGGCTGTGAATGTTTTAGGATTTCCATTTTTCAGTTTATTTGCTCTTGAAGTAGAATACGTAAAAATCTGCAGTTTTGCTACCACATTACTATACTGCCGTGCTAAAACAAAAGGTCCTATCTGCAAAATTCAAGATTTTCATTTTGTGTAATATTCTGGAAGCGTAGCAGTTCTTCTCTATGTTTAAAAACTTTGCAAATCCTATCTGCACCACAGGTACTAACTAAATGATAAAATTGTTTGTCCTAACTGAAAAATATCTGTTACTACAAGAAGCAAATATCCCATCTGCTCATTGCAACATGAAAGTACACAGGGCAGTTTATGATTTAACCTAATACATAACAATCGTGTCCTAAGTAAATTTCACATAGGGCAAATCTTGTTAGTAGAGTTGTTGAATATAACCTCAACAAGTCACGCAGTGGTCGATTGCAGCGGTAAAAATTAAGTGATATAATATTAAAATTAATAGTGCTTTTTATAGAACAGAAATAAGTAAGAAGTTTTGTTATGTGTTGAGGTAATAAAAGTATATATTTCATTTTTAGCATGAATAATTGTGGTAAACATATAGTGTCGCTGGCACTCAACCTCAATTTTTAAAACAGAATCAACCAGATGAAAAAAGCGAATTTTTGGACATACGATTATAGTGATGATGGTAATTCTGATAATCAAGATGCAGACTATTTCCCAAGTAAATAATCTGAAAGTGTTTGCAATGAACCAATGAAGCCTTTTGAAACACCTAAAATTCGTATTTTATCTGACGTGACCATACATCCTTAATATAAAAGCAATGAGCCATATTTACCTCATGTCGATAATGCAAACCATGTAGTTCAAGCTAATAAGAATCAGAACGTTGAAAAACCAACTACAGTCACAAGTACTTTGCTTCGTGATACTGAACAACATATGCAAGCAGTTTTAGTAGATATTATCGAAACGGCAGTACAGAAATCTGAACGCAAGCTCTATATAAAACGAGGCGGACTGCGAAAAAAGAGAAAATTTAATGAGGCACCTACAAAACGGAAAAAATGAAGAAAGAACAATATATTGATAACTAGAGACCGGATATCTAGGCACTAAAAATCATCAAAATAGGCAGGCAAATAGGCACTAAAAACCTTTAAAGTAGGCACCATGATAGGCAATCGAGGCGGTCAAATAGGCATTTTAGGCAACAAAATAAGCGCTTTAGGTCACCAAACAGGTATTTTAGGCCAAAATAGGCATTGTAGGAAACCAAATGGGCACTTTAGGTGACGAAATAAGAATTTTATGCAATTTAATAAATCTTGAGAACATTCATTCAAGATTTTCAGCTTTACTGCTTAACCTTTATATGTTTTTATAATTAAATTTGTAAACTAAAATTTAATAATTATCCTGTTGAAAAACTAGATATTCCAAGTATTATAGCTATGTAAAATAATATTGATACGATAAAACGGTAAATCAATAAAAAACTTGAAACATGTTAAATAATACATCTAAAAACAAATTACAATATTAGAAATACATTTGATTATTGGAAGTACTACATTATAAGGACATTTATACAGGGTGTTTCCTAATGATGGTAAAAAGTTTTAATAGATAATTCTTGGGCTAATTATAAGTAAAAAAATTCTATATAAACATTAGTGTCCTAAAATGCACCCCTTCCGAGATACAGATATTTGACTTTTTAGTTTCATAACGAAGATACACTTACTTAAATAACATTTAAATTTAATCTTCTTTTTTAAATTTGACGCATATATTGGGAATCTGACTTGTTTAAACGCCTATCAACATAAACATCTTAAGCGGATTATCTTTTGTTAAGGGCATACTTTCTTTACTACCTCTAACTTTTAATGGGTAGCTTTATTGTAATATTTTAAAACTATTTGCAGAAATTACGATTTATTACTGCCTGGACATCTGAAATGGATTATAAAAGGTTTCTTTAAAAGAAGAAGGCAAGTTTCTAAAAATAACTAACGGATCTTAATCAATAAAGGTAACAATACTGACATTGTATTTTAAAAATTCTTAAAGCAAAATATTGATTCAAAAACTCATACAAGTAAAATATGTACTCATTTAGGTGAACTAGGCATCTATTTGAGCAAACTAGGCATTTATTTAGGCAGAATAGGCACCTATTTAGGCAAAATAGGCACCAATTTAAGCAAGATAGGCATTTATAAGCAGATATTAAAGATTGTAGGCATTTATTTCAAAAAGCATAGAAAAAAAGCAACTTAAGCATTTAAAATAAATTTTTTTTTCAAGTGAAAAGTGCGTAGATTATTCTAAAACGAATTTTCCTTTGCTTGCCTAAAAAATCTAAACTTAGGCACTTGCCTAGAAATCCGGTCTCTATTGATAACTATAAAGTGAAGGGTGCTTGTAGTTGCAAACTGAAATGTTCTATGAATTTAACACCTACAAGGCAAGCAGCTATTAACCAACAATATTGGATGCTATCCAAAGAAGAACAAAAACTTTTTCTTCTAAATTGTGTGAAAAAATCTGCTAAATAGCGAAATACGTGTCTCCCAAAGAAAAAATCATGCCGTACGTACACTTTCAAGTATGTTTTGAAAAACAGTGAAGGTGAGGACGTACGTATTTGTACAGGTTTTCTCCTTGCAACTTTGGGGTATGAGAAAGAAAACGACAGAGTATTAAAAAACGTTCGAAATACAGACACAATTAATGTCACCGAGGCCTGATCAACGAAAGCATACGCCAACTCGAAATATTGAACGAAATCGAATTATAGAACATATTAACTTATTTAAACCGACAATATCATACTACCGACAAGAGCATGCTTCAAACCGGAAGTATCTTCTTGATATATATCGATATCACTTATGTATACGGACTTTAAAGAGAGGTACCCTGGAAACAGCTTTTATCTGAACTTTAGAGAAGGGTGGTATCAGATTTGAATATATCTTTTATAAGACTAGGACATGAAGAATGTTGGGAATGTGAAGCTTTCAACATTCACAAGAGTTCTAGTCATGATAACGTTCAATCTGACTGTGACATTTGTCAAAAATATAAACTTCATAAACAAAGAGGTTTGAGAACCAGAGAGCAGTATCAATCAAGAAGATGTGAAGACAGCTATAAAGAAAATGATGCACTTTTTTTGGCTGCCGATTTACAAAGAGTAACAAAAAATGTTATAATCATCCCAAACCAACAAATTCTTTATGTCAAAATGTTTTACAGGTTATTATGCTTCCACGCATGGAAACCTTTAAAGAAATTATTTTCACACCACGTATTATTGCTTTTAATGAAAGATTTGTTCCCTTGGGAAAGAAAAGCAACTTTCGTCCATGCGCTGTTATTTGGCATGAGAGCCTTGCATGTAGATCTAAAGACGATATCATCTCAACATTCTATGCCTATTTTATTTTTTAAGAGAGACGTCAAAACCATTGCAATCTGGCTAGACAATTGTTCTTCCCAGAACAAAAACTGGGCTTCGATTAGTTTTTTTATGGACTTTGTAAATAGTGAAAAATGTGCCGTAGAAGAGTTAAATATTAAATACTTTGAGCCAGGCCACACGTTTATGGCTACAGATTCATTCCTTCACCAAGTGGAATTGTCATTAAGAAAAAGAAATAAAGTTTATGAATTTGACGATTTTGCAGGAGCTGTTCAAGCAGCGAACAGTTCTAAAGTGGAAGTACAAAAGTTGCAGATTTTCTACAATTTTACTAATTATACTTCCAAATACAAATTGCAAAAGCTAACATCAAGATTTTATACGAAAGACGTGGTATCATTTCAGCTTATAAAGACTCACGCTAAGTGCTTCTTTTATAAGACAACATTCTCTGACAACTTCAAAAAAGTTAACGAAATTTTTAATAGCAAGTTTACAAAAGCCTTATTTACTAAACGTGTAAGGCGTACAGAATTCCAAAGTATTAGCCAGGACAGAAAAACAAACTTAATAGATAAGCTGAAGTCACATATTCCCCCTACAAGACTCAAATTCTGGGACGAATTACCAGTTAGTGCTTCCATTGGAGACAATGATGACCAACAGCTGTTACAACTTTAGTTTTACTTTTGAATATGTATTAGTTATGTTTATATAGAAACAAAGTTACTATTGTTCCAATAAATATTTGAAAAATGGCTTTTTTTCAGTTCATCTTCAATTATTCAAATCCTAGAAGTTATACTCGTATTTAATCAAGCTGTTAAGATCATGTAGGAATTATCGTTTCGTTTAGCGCTATGCTATATTTTGTTTAATATCCATTGTAAATAGGGTATAAAAATCCATTCCGTTGCAAAATTATAAAGTCTAAAGTGTACTTCGCATTCTGTAGGTTTCTTTAGATACCTAATTTTTCCTTTATCGATAAATCTCATTCGCTCCTAGTAGATTTGAAAAATAAAAATTAAATGTACTTCAATTTCGTCATTTTTGATTTCTTTATTCCGAGAATTTTGTGGTCAGTGTCGATGTAGCAGATATATACATCAAGCATCTTGACACTATATGCAAATTAATTTTACAAGGTCACTTGAGTTTAAACGAGATCGAATGAGGTGATTTCTCTAGTCTCGGTGTTCTCCAATGAACGCAATTCTGTTGTCATCCTCACAAATCAGGTAATCGAGGGGAAAGGACGCTTCAATATGGCGTCAAGCCAATGCGTATTCTCGTTTGATAATTTGAGAAGAGTTGGTCCTGAGCTTTCGACAAGAACGCGGTGTTAATTCACGGGCGGTCCCTCACCTGGAAACTTTCCTTGTTGAAGTTTTGCAGAAATCGCGAAATCCAAGTGTGATTAAGTCACTAGTTCATCGACTTACTTGAATTTATAAGGCACATACTTTGTTCACAATAATTTACTGAATATCTCTTTATATTTGTGTATTTATGTACAATTTTGACTGTAACCTGAACTTATTTTTCCTGCTCTCTTTGTTTATTGTCGCCTTTTGTATATATTTGCTTTACCTACTACGTGTGCCAATATGTGCTTTGTTTCACATTTAATTGTTGTTTGTTTGTAGTGGCAAGATTTCTTCCAGGAAGCATAAGGTTCGTGGAAAAAGGCTGATGCGATGCTTCGACTGTGCACGCTGAAAGTTAACAAAACCATCAGTAAGTCTTGTACAAATAAGCAGCTGTCTCAAGACAACCCTACTAAGCATCTCTCTAGCCGGAATAGTTGGTTAGTCTTAGGATCAGCTGTTCACTTATATCGGTCAAGGTTAACTAAGACTAACGCCCTTTCAAATTACAACCCTACCTCTATCGCTCTCTGCCACTTAGACCTCCCTATGACCCCGGCCCGATCTCTGACAGAAGAGAGTTAGTCGTTTCTTAAGGCATACCGTTATTATTTTATGCTGTGACATTTCACAGGGTCACTAAACCTCTTTTTACACGCAACAAAGCATCGTTGTACTAAAATAGACCTAGAAAGTTTTATATTTGTGCTAAAGCTTTGTATGATACATTTGAAATTATTTTATTAACACTCGGAACACTGACTTTTTGTATTCAACTACAATATTTGTTTGTTTCGATAAAAGACTTTAAGTTTGCCCATAATAAAAATAAAAGGCAATTACGCTTAGCCTTTATATGTCTAATAAATGCGTTAATGTTAATTATCTTGTCGTCCTTAAATAAAACTGCGCTTGTGTGTTACAGGAAAATAGAAAATCGCTTTTGAAGTGATACAGGTAGGGTCATACATTATTTTACCTATTGTGCTAGGCGCAAAACTATTTGGAGGAAAAATCAAAGTTGAATTATATTCTCACGAAGACTTAGAAATTGCTGCCAAAACTAAATCCAGAAACAAAGACAACAAACTGATAGTAAAAACTGTATTTACAGTGTGTTATAGAAGAACGGTAAAACAATAAGGACATAAGTATACAAGAAGGAAGAGATTAAAAATCTATTGGTATATTCGATAGCACTCAACTAGACGTCAAAGAAGATTTAAAGAAATTGTGTACATAACATTCGTTACACAAATGTAAATGTTACCTCGAATAGTTAAAATAATATTGCCATTAGTGCTGTTTGTGCCCACCATACGTAAATGTGCCAAAACATATTGATCAAATTTTGCTACTCTTCTAAGACAGTAAATGATTCTGTTCTACGGCACGGTTTGCATTTCTTGTTTTAGTAATAATCCTTGTTCAAAGTTCCAGGAAATCTTTTACCACAGTTAAACAGCATTACTGCAATACCGCGGACGTACTCAGATTCTGGTTGTTAAGTTTGTGCGGACGGCACACCACTCGTTTCACTCAAAAGGGCTTGGAATCAGAATTTAGTGTGTAAACCGGTAAGGATGCGAAGCGTTGCGTTAGCTAGTTCGAATTCTTTAAGTTTTGCCTTCTTAGGAAAGTAAACTTCGAACAAATGTTTTGACTTACTAAGTCCAAACCAAATTTTTCCCTTATTTTGCAGCGCCGACCCCGTCACCGCCGTAATAAATATAACGGCACTGCTATATTAGGTACTTGCTACCGCTCTTAAAGAAACTACATTTATTTTACCACATAATAACTGTTTCTTAGGAAATCAAAGTCGTTCAAGCCTCATGATGACGTATAAAACTTGTAAACGGTACGAAACGGCTATTTTGAATTAAAACTTATTCGGGAATCAGATATTAGGAGGTTTTTAAATCTATATTTAATTGCTTTTTTCTGACGATTAGCTCGAGCTGAAGATATGCTGTAAAAACGTAAGCAATTCTGTTAGATTCATTTCCTTTCATCAAAAAATTGTATACTTTTTATTTTAAAGTCGACCTCTTAGTTTTATTGTTTTCTACTTGCGTCTAGTTACTTATTGTTTTAAATAAATGAAATGCTGTGCAAGGTAAAACGTGGCTCAAAGTAGGTTCAAATTATACATCAGCTCTATGACCGCTTTAGAACTGTACATAATCTGAGAACCATAAGTAACTTAATTATTCATTTAAGACGTGCCCTGTGAATATTGTTTGCGAAGTAAATTTTTCAATATTCAAAATAAAAGATACGTTGTATGGAAGTATCAAAAGCTGACTTTGTCTAACTAACTTTGTGAATTTATTTGACTTCAAACACAAATTCAAGACCTTCTTTGATACATCCCTATAGAGTTGACCTGCTAGTATTTAATAATTTGGGAAATCACAAATAAGCCAAAGATGGTGTTTTCTTCAGAAGATGTGCTACCATTTACGGTTTTCTTATTTTGCACTTATTTTATTAATCCTTTTTAAGCATTTTAATATAGTTATATCATTAGCTGCTATTCTTATTCTATAATTTCTTTAAATGTTTTGGGCACAAAACGTGTCAGCAAAGTTTGTTTCGAAATTGTTGAATTTTGAACAAAAATAACGTTGGGTAGACATTGCTCAGGAGTTGCTAAATAAAGTCAGCAATAATCCAGAACTACTTAAAACAGTCATAACAGGTGACGAAACATGGGTATACGGATATGACGTCAAAACCAAGACCTAATCGTTCCAATGGAAGCTGCCCGAAGAGCCAAGACCAAAAAGGTTCGAAAAGTTTGATTAAATGTGAAGGTTCTTCTCACTGTTTTCTTTGATTTTATTGGCGTAGTGCATCATGAGTTCTTGCCATATGGTCGTACAGTCAATAAGGAATACCCCCTGGAAGTTATGCGCCGTTTTCGTGAAGCAATCCGACGAAGACGTCCAGAATTGTAGCAAGACCACTTACGTCACGATAATGCTCCCGCTCACACGTCACTGCTTGTCCGTAATTCTTTGGTAAAAAAACAAAACCGTTATATTGCCTCAGCAACCATATTCGTCGGACATGGCCTTCAGTGACTTCTTTCTATGCTCAAAGCTGAAGAGAACCATGAAAAAACGATGTTTTGCCACTATTGATGAGATAAAGACAAAATCGCTGAAGGAGCTGAACGCCATACCAAAAAGTAAGATCCGGAAGTGCTTTCAAGATTGGAAAAAGCGCTGACACAAGTGTATTAGATCTGAGGGAGATTACTTTGAAGGGGACAAAATTGATCTTGATTCTTGATCAAACCTTATAAACACTTTGTACCACATTAACTTTTGCAAACATTTTGATAATAATTAGTTTTATAATCTATTTATGCTTATACTGAACAACGTACTTACCACTCCAGCAATTTGAATTAGGAAACTCACTTGCTGCTTATCTTACCTGAAAATGAAAAGTCAATAATTAGCAACTATTGGAAACACAGGTCAGATTAGGTATGTAAAAAAGTTACATGTCAATGAGGTTAAAGCGATGCAACAGCATTCAGGTAAATGTTGACGTTATCCAGATTTCTCAAAGGGGCCTGTTTGCATTTAATTACAGTTTGCTGAATTTCTCACATGAAATTGGAATGAAATAACCGAATGTTAAAGTCGTTAAAGCTTTCAGATTTTGTCATAACAGAACGCACTGCGTTTACAGATCGTTATTAAATATCGAGGTAAGAGTCTTAACTAAATCAAACTCATTGTTAAAAATTTACACTTGGTTTGGTGTAAAAAGAATTTTAAGTCACTGCTTGAGAATATTTGGTTTTAAGTTATTTGTACATTGTGTCCCATTCTCAATGCATTTCTGAAATATCACAAAATTTGGTAATCTCCTTTGATGTTGATAATAAGGCTCTTCCTCATCTTTCCAAGAACGTTTTCCCAGTGAAACAAAACGGTTACGTTGATTTCATTAGGCAAATGACTATCAATTTAAAAAGGAGAATTGAAACAAACTTAGCATCTATATGAAAAAGATTGTAAAGAACTTTCCGGTATACGGTTTTCTATGAGAATATCTGTAGATATGAATTGCTAACTTTGACATAAAAGTTGGGAATTTATTGATTCCCAAAAATGACTTCTCTTCTCACCGTATTGATTTGTCATGGCCTTGTAAACGTCTTTGCCCAGACACTTAAATATACCAGAAGGAAAGGTTTTTTAAGGCTGTTATTTGCCGGGAATCTCAAAGTGACAATTTGTAATTGTCTTTCCAACGATTCTGAATTGCTCACTCAAAAATAAAATTGCCTGGATATCATATAGTTAATTTGGCCATGTTGCTAAGAGTTTGTGCTCTGGATAGTCTAATAATTCTTTCAAGCCGTGTCTTCAGAAAATCTAAACGTAAATGGAGAGTTCGGTTGAACCTCTTTTGGTAAAACAGATAACTGACTTGAACAAGCTTCTATCCCACATTTTCATGTCTATGTCTATTTCTAATCTTGGCCAAGTGCTACTATCTCACGCTTTACAATTTTATTGCCCAGAAAGAATATGCACACGTGCTGTTAGACCCTGCACTTGAAGTGATTTCAGTTGCGATTCACTTGAGGTGAATCCTGTAAGCAGGAGCCTTTCTATTTCTCATCTTATTTTCAGTTAGCTTGCGTTTTTCGAAAATACCAACCATGATTAAAACAATTTATACTTTGTAACGGCCACTAAAAAAATAACTGGATGGCGCTCTATAAATATATAAAATTTCTTAACCACGCCCAAAAAATTGAAAAGTATATGAGACCGCAATGAGAACTTTAAAAATTGGAACTCCACATTCATAACCGAATTTTTACGATTATTGCAGCTACAAAAATGAAATGTCCCGAAGGTCTAATTTGAGTGAGAGTCAACCAATAGATCTTGTCATCTAAATATTCTTGCATAAATAATATGTCAAAATGATTACTTCAACCATTTCTATAACAGAGTCACAGTTATAGAAATCAAAGTATAAATAAAGGGATTAGTATTGATTAAAAGTTGCAAAAGCGTCAAGTAAATACAATTGATCCGATTGTTAATTTGATAGCTGTTGATGAACTCAAAAAGTTAACTCTGGCAGATCGAAAAGGCGTTCCGTATTGATTGACAACTACTCAAACTTATTTTAACTTTACTATGAATGACCTGGAAAAAACTAAGTATCCCAAGGTTATTGATATCATACTTTTATAAGTAATGGATAGAAATGAAAAAATTATTATTACTTAAAAATTTCTACTTAAATGGTTTATAAGTTAGGGCCCAATAACAATTTTATTAAGAAAGAGAGAATTATTGAGAAAGAAATTATTTTATATAAAACTTTTAAAATGCATTGTAATAATCTTATAAATATTAGTGTAATAACTAAACAATATAAACTTGGAGGCTCGAACTAAGTAAATGCGTAAACTAATTTGACACACATAAATTAGTTTGTATCATCATTCAAAATTGCCCATTAGCATCACTATTGTGTAGCAAATTTGATTTTAACTGTAACAGAAAGTTTCCGCAATCGCTTATAGACCAGTCAATAGTTCGATAATTCGAGTTACTGGTCCAGTTTCTGATACTGATATATACTGACATTTTCCGATTTCTGCCAGGCGCTTGGGATAGGAACATAATTGGGCGGGGGTCGTTAGCTCCCTCGCGGTGACAGGTGCTTTTACTCAATAAGCGCCGCCAGGCTGAGCCCTCATCTCCACTAACTCGAATTCAATAGAGGCAGATTGAATCCTCTACAGACCCATTTTGGTCTCAGTGGTGGGTTTAACTCTTTTCATCACAGAAATCATACGTGAAACTGAATAGTTTTAGGAAAAACTGGAGAAGACAGCTTAGATAAGTTTTCAAAGCTACCCGTATTCAGGTTTCTCCTTTTATTGACTTTTATTCTGGAGTAAGTGAGTTTAATAGATGATGTAACAAAGTAAATCGTCTGCAACTTAAATTCAATGAAACTTTATTTTCCTCAGTCAATCTAAAATTTAAGATTATTCTAATGTTGCAGTTCATACTTCAAACACTCTTTTGCAGTCAACCGTAAACTGATGCTTATTTCTAGAAACATTTTCAGATCTTGTTTGTACTTTATATCTTCTTTGCAGTTAACTTCAATAAAATAATCTGCCTTTGAATGCATGTCAAAAACGTAAACATTTTGAAACAGATTTTTGAATTTAGGCTAAGTAAGAATTAATGTTTTGTTAATAAATCAAAAATAAAAGGTTTTTTTGCGCAGCTTCCATTTTATTTTAATACATATATTATTAATTCAACAGGATTTAAACCCTAAACGTAGTTAAACTCTAACGAAATATCTAACAAAAATGAATAAATTCTCTTCCCATCTAAACATTTTACACAAATTTCAAAGAGGTACCTTGAAGTAGCGAAAGGAATTTACACTTAAACTTCAGACGAACTAATAATAAGTATAATCCTTCTTTAGATTAGAAAATTTATCAGTCTAATATCAAGTAAGTGGATCCTTAATGGGAAGATTTGCTTTTGCTTTCCGGGTAGGCGTGTGTCGAAGTGCCGCTTTCGTGTTTAATATTTTACGAACGGTGAAAAGCAACTCAAAATCACTGAATACATTAGAACCTCCAAGAACGATGAAAGAGATTCTAGCTTTGCGTCACGTCTGTTGGTAATTGGTGCTGAAAACTCTGATACTATTACATTAATATTGGATAGAATAAGCAGACATTTAGAAAGGAGAGTAGGTAAAATTGTATATTTTCTCCATTTCTCTTAAACTAACCTTGTACTTTAAGGAAATAAAGGTTTATTAAAAATTTATTCGAGTAGAAATTACTGCTTGCTTATAAGGATAATTTTAATAATTTTTAGTCTTTTGGTCAGTAATAACAATGTGTAATGCGATAATATGCTTTTATTGCCAGCTTCATTCTAACATCTTTGTTGCAAACTGTGTGCGTGATAACGGTTATAAGCAGAATCATAATCAAGGTTTCTACGCTTGAAAGAAGAAACTTATTACTGCAAAAATGAAAAACGTCACCAGCCCAGTCCAATCAAAAGATATAACTATCGGCAATGGCAAAGTCGATTAAGAATCAAAACTTGTTTATGCATATTCCTGAATCATATTTTGTTTCCAAACTAACAATGAGTTGATCTCTGTTTTGAAAAAAAAACTAAACAACAAATTAGTTCCTTTTTTGTGTAGCAAATTGCTTAAGAAATTTTTTTAAATATAAGGCATGTGTTTTGTGACAAGGGTAGTTGAAATCCTGCTCGAACGCCGGCGATGGGATGGGTTCACAGATTATTTACTCTAAATTGAAACAGAAGCTCAAAAGTCCTCAGTGATTTCCTGAAGATGTCACAATCGATATAGGCACCAAGATTCTAGTCAAGGTCATCACATTCGCCGGTGTGATTTCGCATCAGCAACACCCTGTACACATAGTGTGTGGTGTATCTTAGTAAAATGCCCTGGTAGCATTGAACACGCTTTACTTAACAAAAACTTATGATATCTTAAGATTTTATTATGCCTGCATTAAACAACTCGCTGTGATTTAAATCAAAATTTTCCATTGTACATATGAAATGTCTTACACTCATGCATGGTTTCGATTTGAATCTGACTTTATTTTATCATTTGACACGTTTTAAGGCGCGGCTTAATTTTAGCGCATCGAACGCATATTCAAGTGCGCGGTAGCAAGTTACCAGCCATCTAACGAAAAAGCGAATCAAGGTCCGTCCTCGAATACCTTTTGCTCCGGGATTGTCTAATATAATTTCCCGCAGGTTCCTCTCGTTTGTGAAGTTTTTCGAGCTTATCAAAAGTGTGTTTTTTTGAGCTAATACGACTATCTAGTCGGATGTGATATAAAGCCTTGCGGGTAAATAAAGAGTGAAAGTCTCTAAAATTTGTGGTCCGCTGGTTAATTTTATGTTAACCAAAACACTGTCTAGTTAGAAACTGGGATTATGGACGACGATGCCTGTTTTGTCCATATCCTCTAATACCAGAGGTGCACAAACTACTGTTACTGCTTCGTCTAATAGCCCTAGGTCTTCTCCTGTCCGTCAGGTTTATTTCAAAGCTATTCCTGTGTCTAAATGGGGTTTAAAGTTTACTGATGAAAAAACCCAAAGTGTGAGTGCATTCTTAAAACAAGAGGAAGAGTTAAGTAGCGCTAGGAATGTATCTTTGGATCAGTTGTTTGATAAAGCCTATGATTTACTTTTGAGTAAAGCTTATCATCTGATGTAGAGCAAATAGAAATTCTATTACCAACTGGAAAGAGCTAGAAATTGCCTTACGTAGGAAATTTGTACCTTTAGATGATGACGATAGGCAAAGGAAACTAATTGACGCACACAAGGACCAGACGAAACTATGGGCATGAACACCGCCATCATGTATAATGTGTTTTCTCGTCTAAATGAATCTTTTTCGGAAGAAAAACAATTACAGATTCTTTGGCTCCTTTCTACCAGTCGCAGTTAAGTTTAACCATGTTGCCTTCCGTACAAGACTTAAAAAAATTTGATCGTATCGGCGAAAAAAAGCGTCGTGCCATCAACAATTATGTTCCTCCGATTAAAAGAAAGAATGATCTAGAACCTGATCTTCTGTTCAGGCAGTCGCTTCTGTAAAACCTTCCGTCCCTTCAACCAAGTCTTCGCAATCCAAAACCGGCGTGAAATGTTGGTATTGCAAAGTTCCAGGTCATCTATTCTCGTCTTGCCTAAAAATGAAAAGCTAAGAGGTTTTGTTCTCCCTGTGGAAAACCTGATATTATCGTGACTACGTGTCTTAAATGTTCTCGTTCGTCTTCGAAAAACGCTTTGGGAAGACAAGGAATGGTCGTCCAATCTGACTAGACCCAATCTTGTAAGTAATTCTAATAAAGCTGGTTCGCGTAAGCCTAATCATCAGTTAAACCCTACTCGGGTTTTGTCCGTGATATGCTGTGGAAGCCAAAAAGATGTTTTTGATAGGTATTTTCATAGTGCTTGTAAACAAATGATTGCAAAGCACAGTTTTTGAAATTAGCCCCTTTGCCTTGAAACCTGTCAAAATTTAACGTTTCACAGTCATACAAAACAATGGACCCATAAGGTTACCATTAAACTACGTACAGTTCCAATGGCCTAGAGGACACGGAATTTGTACGAGTTTTGTTTCGTCAGTCAGACACATGAATTCATAAACTGGTGATAGATAAGATTATGTATAACAGCTCAGAAAATTTGCGAATTTGGCAAACATTAATTTTATAGCAAATCGCTCTAAACATATTTTAGATGGGGTAGGAGCGTTTGGTAACTATTTCTATGATTTCATGTATTCTGCAGTAAGAGTAGCTGCAATCTTTTTGTCTCTGGCATACTAAGAATAGCTCTTGGTAACATTAGCCATTTTGAATTTGTCAGCAAGAAATGCCCAAAGACTAGGAGTTCTATTCACAATGCTGTGAAAGCCAAAAGGTCTTCATGTTAGGCTTTTTGCGCAAAAAAAATCATTCTAAGCACAGCTTTTGAGATTGGTTATTTCGCTTCGAGAATTGTCAAAATTCAACTAACAACACTAAGTTTGGCATGTTCATCAAAGAAACCAACCGATAGGTCTATCTTTCTGTTTCGTACTTTTTTGCTTGACGAAAGTACATAAACGTTACCCTCGGTTAGAGACCCATAGCAAGGCCGTTCGGAAAGCATTTACCTATTGCATGAGAAGTGATGTAAGTATCAGCTTTATATTACATAATATATTACGTAATAACACGTGAGCTAGTACCATCAGCACTATCAAGTAGGTTTGCAGAAATCTGAATAACTTACAAATGCCAGAACTTCTATACAGTATTGGAAAAGCTTTATAAAGGCAAGATAAGAGGTAGTGCCGCATTAAGTTAATGTACAAATTTACAGTCACAATTGCTTAACGTGGGACATAGAAAAACAACTCTCAAACCACACTGAATCACCACGACCTTTTCTGAAATATCGGTATATCTTAGAAAGATAGTAGTAGTAGGGTCTTGAGGAGAGACATAAATTTAAGAATAGTTAAGGTTCTTTCTTGAAACAGGCTATAGGCTATATTTAGTTCATCGTCCTTCTAGTTAGTGTGTATTTCGAGGTTCCATCTCTGAGACCAAACCAATAGTGATTATTCCTCAGTATATTATAAAACAAAATACTAAGCTGTGAGTCAAAAACAGACTTTTTAGTGATAGAAAATGCAATAATTGTAAAAGACTAAATTCGACTCAACTGTCAACATATAGAGATAAAAAGATTTTAAAAAACCACCTTCTCTAACCAACAACAAAAAGCAAAAATGGAACTCAGTAGTAAATGTCGTACTGCATCTGTCCTGTCATAGGTAGTTACTAGCATAGAACATTAAATATGGCTTGTTCATGTTGTTGGAAGTAACAACTAACATAAGATATGCTGCATACTAAACAGTAACATGTCCAAGAGAAAATTAACCTCAACAAAACTTAAATCAGTATAATTCTTAAAAATCTGGACATTTATTATGAAATAGGGCACAGAAATTTAGATATCGATTATGTTCCAATGAACTGATGAGTCCTAAACTACTGGCACGGAAACATCAAGTCGCAAAATAAATTTAAAAGTAAAATGTAAGCATGGTTTTGATGAGACCGTTGCAGAGACTGCTGACCTGGTGTTTCAGGTTCAATTTTCAGCTCAAATCTACACAGAAGTTCCGTTGTAGATTTTTCTTTGGAAGTCAATGGCAAACCACCGAAATATACTTTGCCTAAAAGAATTTTCCTTGTTCATTTTAAACCGTAATATACCTCTGCATCTCTGTTTACTCAATTTATACAACGTAAGTGTAGGGGAGAAATCGGAAAAGTTTTTTAAGGGTATGGTACTCAAGAAGAAGAGGGAGTTTTTGACAACTCTACCTTAAGAGTAGATTGTAAATCGGTTCTTGTTACATTTTACCAAAAGCTAGTTAGAAAATGTTTACAGAGGTAGAATTCTTAAGTAATTAAAATTTTAAGATTAAACCTGAAAAATATAATCATACCAAAATGATAAAAGCTTATATCGTTTTGGTTCTCGTACAAGATAGTTTGTAGGAACGTTTTTTGATCTTGATCTTATCGACTGGCTTAAAAGAGTCTGTTTGGTTTTAGTGACCCAGAAAGCTAACTATTCCGAAAACTTTCTCAATTAAAATTCTGAGAAAATAAAAATTTTCATGAAATGCTCTAAAAACTTTTATAGTCTGAGACTTATGGAGTAGTGCAACATTGCATATCTCATTCTTAGGTTCTCTTTCAGTCTTGACAAATACTGCAAACTCTCATGGGCAATTTACATTCCATATGTTTTGTAAATTTAGGTGAATGAAATTTGATAGATTGGTAGCTGTTGACTTACTAATATGCTTGATAGCAAGTTCCTTATTTATTCACTACAAAAAACACCCCCAAATAAAACTAATACACTACCTACAGTAGGAACAATACAAATATTGTTCGACACACCAATAGGTTTTCATTTTTAAGCAAATTTTACTGATAAACATTTAAAAATTTAATTTGAGAATTTTTACAAAATCTAACTACAAAAACATATTGAATATAAATCCAGATAGTCCTAAAATTAATGCAGTTGTAACAAGCGTAATAAAAATTCAAATTAAAAAACAAGGAATAATGAATTATTACTAAGGACCAAAGAGGGTTAATCCTTTTAATGCTCTTATATATACTATTCATTATTAAAAGATTAAATGTGAATTACAGTAGAATGCTGGGATTGTGTCAAAAAAAACTCATAAATAAAAAAATCTATCTAATTGTTTCAAATCTCAGCACAGGTCAGATGATAAAATTAGAGAATCACATGGTATTACATCTAATCGAGCAGTAGTATATTCTGCAATGTATAAGTTTCTTTAGCTTCCTTTGATGACAGAACTTTGCAATTAGTTAACAATATTTTAAGCAATCGAGTAAAGGGGCAATATCTCTCAAATACATATTAATTTTATGTTTCCCCAGAGAGTTACAGATATCATTTGCTTCTAATTAGGTAATGCCGAGAACTCACTGCATGCTTGACAATTAATGATAATTAATACTACTACACATGGCAATAGCCTAAAGCTTTATCAAATTCTACACCAATATTCAAATCATGTCAAGAATTTCATAGAACATGTGTAATTAATTTGAGTTATAAAATTGCGTTGTAGGTATAATTATTACATTCTAAGTGGATAAATACTCAGATGTAATTTAATACACTATACTAATTGAGAATTAATGTTGTTTTCAATGTAAAGAATAGAAACAGTGCTAATGATGGTAGGTAGAACAACAAAATAATATGGGAAAGATTTATGAATTTTCAATCGAGTAACTTTCCAACAAAATTCCTTTAGATTTTATCGTTCAGCTTTCAGATATTCCAATACATATTTAAATAATACGCATCTTTTTTAAATCAGTCAACTTTGCAATGTGTTCGCCTGACTGACATTGCGATATCTCTCTATTGACGTGCTTGTTTTATAAGATTCATAAATCTACCTCTGACATATAAATATTAGAAAAATACATGCATTACTTTTATATTTCGTATTATCTGACCTATATTTTAATATTTCAATGGCATTTAAGCCAAAGCAACCATGCATTAAAAAACAAGGTTTCAGTAGTAAATTTGATTAAAATATTAGATAGATAAATTTACTAAAGATTTTTTTTACTGGCCTACTTTAGAAAATAACACTAGAGTGTTATTTTGTTTCATTACATCACGTCACCTGCTTATTGTATGTTTTAAATGCTAGTCTGCTCACAACGTGGTGCACATATTGCTCATCAAAGAAATTTAAACTTTTACTACACATACTAGGACAAAGCTAAACATAAAATTGGGAAAAATTTTGCGGGTCTGATCACAGTGTAATGGGTATCCAAAGTGAAACAAAAATATAAAAAACCCTAGGATTATACCTATAAAAGGTCAGCTCAGGTCCATACGAACTAGCGTCTTAAATTCTACTTCTTACACGATATTCCACGACCCACAGCATTTAACGCCGCATTCAGAACTCTCCTACGCAATCCCACGCCTCTAATAGTTTGCTCCAGTGGTAGAGAATTAGATCCAATCCCAACAAGTCCCAAGTGTAATTTTCTTAAAACAAGGTTTATTTTCAACCGTGTGGTAACCGCTCTAAGGTGTCCCATACAGTGATCTATATAAAGATAATATTTTCGAAAACCGCTCTTCGGACCCAAGAAACTAAATGATCGTCCATTTCAGTATACCACAGGCGTACTCTCATTCACCCTTATAAATCTTTTGTTTGTCTCATCTTATGGGTTACCGATTCATTACCCAGATTCGTTAGAATCGTTGAACACAAAAGAGAGGCAAGGTTTGCAAACTGACTGGAGTGCCTCCAATAGAAGCCAGACTCGAATTTTCGAGCAGTGACTTAGCAAAAAAAAGCAGTCGGTTAGAGTCAAACTGTATATCCCAATATCTTAAGCACGTCCACCGAACCAGCAACAAGTAGATTTTAACGTTAATTTAACTCGGTTTTGTTCTTGTATTACCTCCATTAGCTTAAATTTAGTAATCTTAAGACTGGGTGGGGATAAGAGCTCAGGAAATTTATTTGTTAGAACAGAAAACGAAAAAGAAACAAATTATGAGTTAGAAACATTAATACCTATACATAAATGGTAGGGCACATGCAAGCAAAAGGCAGAAATCTAAACCGAAATGGAAGAACTAACTATGATGCCACAAACACCTTTCCGCCATTCTTCTCGTTAATGTCCCAGACCAGCTTTCAGGCTTACAGGATATAGTCGAAAACATATCACTGGCCACCAGATGTCCTACATCTCACAGAAACCATCCAACAACCTTTTATGGGGGTCACAAAAACTCAGCACGCTCTATTTTACTACATCCAATAAAACCAAACCTTCAAATTTCTCTCACCGTAGATTCTACATGTTTTGTTTCATCTACAGAATAATAAAAAGTGGCTTACTAGTAGCATGAGTGTGTTCTTGCGCCAGCGAAGACCGACAAAGCTGGACGCTTCCTTGGCGATCTTTCCTGCACAGGCTAAGTCCACATATGGGTACTTTGCTTTCGTCATTTACATGCCTCTGCTATAATAACCTTGACTTGACTTAGCAGGAAGGCACTCTCAGACAAATCTAGTTAGAGTCAGCTAGTGCCCAGACTTCCAGCAGCAGCAACTAAACCCAAGCAGCATTTTCGAAAGCGTCAACAAGGTTCACCAAGCCGATATCTCTCATCTCAAGCCAGTTGCTTTAAAATAAATTTATCTGTTATATTTCTTAGACCTGCAGACAATAAGAAACATTGCAATAAAAGCAATAAACAAATAGAAAAAAACTCAACCTTTTTTGGGCCGTTTTTGATGGAGTGTAACTACACCTTCGGTTGGAGGTTACCACAAAACTGTCAACGCGGCAATACAATGTTGTAGTGGCAGCAAAGGCGTCTGGGATAATTGATAAGGTAAAGGTGCCGGTAGTATAGTGTCCATGGAAAAATACTTTTCCGGAATTTTTACCACTACGTAAAGCCTTGATGAGTATAGTCAACCCGGGAATTAACACCCAAACCTTCCAAACCCTAACCATAGTGCAAAGACTGTTAAGTACTTCGCTCGGTAATCTTGCAGGGGTGGGTAAGTGAAGCTCCGGGGGTGCTTTATCCGTAGATGATGTCAAAAAAGGCGAAGTAAATTGTTTTATTCTTCTTCAACCGTAAGAAAAAGGTAAAGTAAAATCCAGTGTGTGCTCGTCTTACGTTGGGTTGTGCTGTTGCGCAAACGCGGTATGTTGTGGATGTACAGTACTGGTAGTGGTTAATATTGGTTTGTAGAAAAAAGGAAAAAGAACAGTCGGTCTGGGAAATGTTGACTGACGTTTCTTGCGTGAAGTTCGCTAACTATGTCGCTTCGGTCGTTTCGCGGAAGGGAGTGAATGAGCTCTTATCTGTATACAACGAGAGTGTCATAAAAACGGAGAAATAATTCTTGAGTTTCTTTCTAAGTTTCTCTTATGCGTAAGTGCAGCTGTAGTTCTGGAGATGTCGAAAACCTGCTGTTTGTTTTGTAGATGATGTTTAGAACGTGCAACCAGGAGAACGGTTGTTTTGATTCAAACTGGTATCAGCATCTATGGAGGATTTCATGGATTCTTTTACCTCTACAATATTTAGGTAGTAATCAATATTTTGAGAAATTATAATACTACGTAAGGGTGGTTTGATAAGTGTTTAGGCTGACCAAGCAGATGGCGCCACAAGTCAGAATGCTTTTATAGTTACGATAATCCATCCTTCAGATGGCACTGCTGAAAATATCACCAATTTTGGACGCATAGTTTTTGTTTGACAGTCGTTTGTATCAGTCGATGTCAATGATTTGTAAAGAATGAAGCCAGTCGAATATCGTTCAGTTATAACCTTCTTGCGTTTGAAGGGTCAAACTCCAACGGAAATAAAAGCCAAGTTGGACGCTGTCTACAAGAAGTTTGCCCCTTCGTTCGCCACCGTAAAAACTGGATGGCAGAGTTCAAACGTGGCCATACGAGTGTGTTTGATGAAGAGCCAGAAACAGCAACCGTTGAGGGTATCATCGAAAAGTCCATAAAATCGTGTTAGATGATCGTCGAATGAAAATAAGAGAAATAGCACAGACCGCAGGCATATCAACAGAACGCGTTTTTAAAATATTACATAATGATTTAAGCGTAATTCAATAAACTTTTTGCGGCGATTTGAAACTGGTAACAAAATATGGGTCCTTTATTACACACCAAAGACCAAACAGTGGACTTCAACAAGCAAACCTGTTTCGAAAAAGGCGAAGACGGTGCCATCGCCAGGAAAAGTAATGGTGACTGTTTTTTGGGATTCAAATGGCATATTGTTCATAGGCTATTTGCGAAAAGGAAAAACAATAACAGGATTGTATTATGCTTCATTATTGGACAGGTTGAAGAAAAGAATCCAGTCCAAACGACCTCCAATGCAGAGAAAAACAGTTCTCTTTCATCATGATAATGCGCCGGCTCACACGTCGATGATCGCGATGGCCAAAATTCATGAACTTGGCTTCGAGTAGGTTCCCCACGCTCCGTATTCTCCAGATCTGGCCCCGAGCTTCTATTTTCTCTTTCCAAACATGAAAACATGGCTTCGAAGAAAGAAATTCACGAGCTATGATGAAGTGATAGCCGCCGTGAACGCGTATTTTGCAGACTTTCAGATATCATATTTTTTGAAGGGAATCAGAAAGTTGGAGCATCGATGGATGAAATATATAGACCTAAAAGGGGACCATGTAGAAAAATAAAATCGATTTTGGCCAAAAAAACACTTCGTTCTATGTTAATCTATAGACTTATCAAACCACCCTCTGTGACACAATATTTTTGTATGTTAGTGGACCTTTTAAATTAAGTTTTGCTGATTCAGGTGTTTGACTGTTTACAAACAATCTTTTTGGCTTTTAAAAATTTGTGCAGACAATTATCTACACTACAAGGGATGTCGCTATATGTTTTACAACTAATAAGAATTTATGATAAGTATAGAAAATTTATCTAAGCAGTAAAGTATTAAAAACGATAACTCAAAGTTCTAATTTAAAAACATAGAATAATTTAGTTTGTTGATTAATAACAAATATTAATTTGCAAATCACAGGGGTACGGAAAAAGGTAAGTTATACTATCACAGTTTCTGTATAGTTATAACTTACAGATTTAGATATTACAAGAATTCAAATGAACATTAAGGTAATGAAAGGTCATCAAGGATAAAAGAGATTAGCAAAATAAACTTTGCAGTTTATGCTTTGACTGACTTGGAAAAGGAATTCGTGTAGACATTCTCCAAAATAAACAAAAAGAACGCATGCGTGTTTATCTCAGAAATGAGAATTTGCAGAATTTATTTCACAACTCTAAACTCAACTTTGATGGTACTACAAAGAAATTAAAAACTTTCACGTTAAACTACAAAAAAAATAGTGCAACAAATTTTACTGTACATTAACCAAATGGAACAAAATAAATATTTCAGGAATACCAAAAAAATCTTTCAGCTTTATTGTTATCATTTACCATTTTTAGTTCAACCGATGTCAATATGTAAATATATTGTCATTAGTTTGTCTTTTATAAAATTACTGCACCAAGTATGTACGAAAAAAATAAAAACATCATAAATTAGCCTGCAAAACGAAAACAACGCTTATTACAAAATATCCTTCAAGAGGAAATGTTCATTTTAACGCTGTAGTATACACAGATTATACAAGAAAGACGACAAACAGAGAAATTTAAAATTTCACCCCTAGTCCTCAAGAATTTTAATTATCTGGTAAAACCTTACAAGTTATTTATGTATTCTACTCGAATTGCGAAAAGGGGAAAATACCTACAGAAAATAGGGGCGACTGATGCTATTATTTTCGATTTCTTGGTTGGTTACTTTTCAGCATTGTTTACTAGGTAGTAACATTTTCGTCAACTTATTGTTTTAAAGAGAATCTGTGTTAAAATACAGATAAGAAATTTATTTACATGTTTAAGTTAAAGTTTGAATTTATTTGTAAAGTTTTGTTTAAATACTGACTGAAATACTGGAAGATGAAAATTAAATAAATAGCTTGAAGTCACTGGTAGTATTTTTCATAATTCTGCTATTTTTAGATTGCGTGGGCGGATCTCTTGGAGTTTACACTATAAAATATGAGGTGTAGCATATCGTCGGCCGAGGTGTAAAGCCATGCATCTCAGTTTAAACCATTTTTCAGAAGAGCGCGTAAACGTCACGTATTTGTATTTGGTTTACGCTTATATCGGGTTTAGAGTCTCTTAACATCTCTTGTTTTGTAAGTATATACAGTTGTTTCTCCACAACTTTCAAAGTTGGAAGTTACACTACACAATATCAATAAAAATTTCATTTTGGTGTCCTTGACTTAAGTGGAGTATTGCAAATCTTTGTAACTCCTAAGCAAAAATATTTTTTTAACTCTTGAATCTCATTTTTTATTTTGCATTATATGAATTTATGTTACAGTAGATCGCTGTATTTTTTTTCCTTTATTGTTTACTGTTAATGTACATTTCTAGTTTAGTAAAGAAACTAAAAGAATTTCCGGCTTTAGCTTAAAGACAGAATTAATTTTTAAGAATTTCATTTTGAATGAAAATCATAGTGAGTACGGTAGACACATTTGTCCCCCAATAATTTATCAGGTAATAAGGTATTTCAAACGATAAAGATCAGAGGTTATATCTCTTTATGGCTGAAAGGTCAAACGTCCGGATATTTAGCTGTTCCTGGCAATTTTAAAATCTAACTGCATTAGTAAACTTTTAATGTTAAACGAAATCATTTTCACGTTTCCTTAGGATAAATAATATTTCAAAAGAGCAAAATTGTCAAGAAGACGTTTTCACTCGAATATCATAAAAACCCACTTTATTTCAAACACAATTAGATATTGACTACATTTATAAAGTGACTGCTTTTTGCATCCAAACATATACAAAAATAGGGAAAAAACTGACCTTCACATCACAAAATTGGAAAATTTGTCTTTAGCAAAAAAACATCCAAGAGTTGCATAGCATGGTAAAATCAACTGCATTTTGTTCCTATATTTGCAAACGTGCTTTATAAGCTTGAAAACTGCTTTTCAGAAACGAATAGAAATTATAAGAAAAGTGAAAGTAAGGATGGATTAAGAAGTAATCGAATTTATGGAAAATACTATTTTGGTATTGACCTTCATCACTATTGTAAGTAAAACCACGAAAAATCTTAGTGAAAAGATTCGAATCCTAGATCATTCATCCATACTACTTGGCAGAAAGAACTAGAAGTATGAAGCAAGA
Source organism: Ignelater luminosus (assembly GCA_011009095.1). Lineage (NCBI taxonomy): Eukaryota > Metazoa > Arthropoda > Insecta > Coleoptera > Elateridae > Ignelater > Ignelater luminosus. The sequence goes on from VTPC01002117.1 coordinate 55,527, forward strand.
GGTAAAGTCATAAATAAAAAGAGAAGACCAGGAAAGATACAAAAGAAATGTGTAGTCAAGTTCCTTTCAAACTTCCAGGGTTGTTATTACAAGACGTATATCGCATATGTTTTTAATCTTGTTCTTGGCGAAGCGTATACGAAGCCGGTACCAGAAGATCTAGGTATGCCGTTGATATATAACCACGATGAGAAATCTAATATTAGCTTGAGTGTCTTCAATTTCCCTTTTAATTCGATGAATGACTGCATGTTTCAATATTTAACCCTTAATTGGAAATGTGATTCTTTTAGATAACGTAACTTTGACATTTTTAGCCTCTGTCTTCTATGTGATGCTCAATGGCCCTTCTTTAGTATTGCTTTATATCAATCAAGGGTTCATGTGCCACCTGAGTTTAAAATGACTAGTTCTTCTAAAGCAGTGAAAGCTGTCGGTTCAAACTATGAAAAACATTATGTAAATGTTTATAAGAAACAAAAAGTAAAAAAGACAGAGGCCAAAATTGTTTACCTGACAGTGATCATGATTCTGACTCGGGGATAGAGGAATCTAGCGATGAAGGCAGAGTATCTAATAATGGCAGCTGTCGATTCGAACTATGTTTTGTAAATGTTTATAGGAAAGAAAAGGTAAAGAAGAGAGAAAGAAGATCTGAAAGTGACCATGATTCTGACTCGGGGATAGAGGAATCTAACAATGAAGACACAGTATCTAGTAATGGCAGCTATCGATTCAAACTATGTTATGTAAATGTTTATAGGAAAGAAAAGGTAAAGAAGACAAAAAGAAGACCTGAAAGTAACCCTGATTCTGTCTCGGGGATAGAGGAATCTAACAATGAAGACGGAGTATCTAATAATGGCAGCTGTCGATTCAAACTATGTTTTGTAAATGTTTATAGGAAAGAAAAGGTAAATAAGACAGAAAGAAGACCTGGAAGTGACCATGATTCTGACTCGGGGATAGAGGAATCTAGCAATGAAGACAGAGTCTCTAATAATGGCAATGACAGTAACAAAAACCATTAGTGTAACAATAAGATGTAAGTGTTTGTAATTCCTCCGGCACCAAACGTCGAAATCCGGAAACAGAATCTTTATTGCTTTTTAGCAGACACCAACGAGCTACCAAA
>VTPC01002121.1:0-12282 GCA_011009095.1 Ignelater luminosus
TATCAAGAAACAGTATGATATGAAATGAAGCAATCCACGTGTAGTGCGACATCGCATTTGACGCACTTCGTTTTGACCTTCTTGTGGCATCTTGTTTGCCGTTTTTGTGAGACTACCAAATGGTTTATTCTATCAAACCTGGAATCAATGTTTTCTAATATAAGCTGAATGGTCTACCTCTCTTCCTAGTTTTGGCATAAGTTTCTAGAATTCATAGAGCTAGTCTTCCCCTAAATGTGAGTTGATCTAACTCCTCATTTTGCATTCTGTGGATCTGCCAGGAATTTTGAACCATCAAATCCAAGCGGTAAGCAATAAGGCAAAAGTACCACTTTTTGCCAGGAATATTTGTGCGGTATAAACCAATATTTTGGTCAGTGCGATCAACACCACTCATATTGGTGTTATATGCATGAATCTTATGTAACTGTGTTACTGAAGACTTTTTATTTTCTTTTCTACTATATCGTGAGACATTGTGAATTGGATAAACTGTCAAAGCGTTCAATGCAATATCAACTACATTATTATCATGCCATCTTGTAACAGTAAATTTTTTATCCATTGATTTATACTCAAAATAACCCCCTTTTTTTCTTTTAATTTCTTTTTATTTTGCAATCCAGATTTTCACGAATTGTTTTGGTAAGACGACGATTGTTGAATGTTGTAAAAAAGTTATCACAGTATATATGATACGAGTAATTTCATTTTGAGCAAAACAGATCTGCATTTTCAAGAAATACGGATGGCCCAAGACAAAATTTTTTTTATTATCGATTTGGCACCTTGATATGTGTTACGGGCAAAACCAAGAAAAGTGGTCTAATTCCCGTGCAAACTAAAAGGCAGTTGTTTGCAGCAGCTCGAACGTCGGAGAAGGAAGGGTTTATGAAATAACTGAACATAAATTGGATTCGAATTCAACGATAAAATAAAGAAAAATCTTACCTATAGCTTTCAAATGTCAAAAATGGACGCCAGGAACCAAGGCAAGGTCATCAGGTTTGCTGGCGTGGTTCCGCACCAGAAAACACTCTGTATGTATGTATTAGTTGAACGCTTTGGCAGCAGTCAACACTCTTTGCCTTACCAAAAACAAAATTTGTAATATTTAAGATCTTATTGCAGTTGCATTAACTGCTGCGGTTCCCTAAACCAGACTAGACTGTTAACTTACAGAAATTAATCCAATGGTCATTGGTCATTCCAAACCGCAATGTTGCATCTAGAATTTTACCAATAAAACAATAAACTACTTAATCAGCCCATCAACGCTAGTCCAAAGGTCTGGTTTACAATATCTGTGTATTAGTATCGAAATACACATCTATATTTTGTACTATGCCTGAAATGTTAAGTAACAGTAAACAAATAAAATGCTAAAATGTATTTACACTCAACGATTTATTAAGAATGAACACATATCGTAAAAAACAGTAAATTTAGCAAAAAAAAAGACAAATTTATAGGTATATCAAAGGAAATTCAGAAATATGATTATTAAATTATTAAATTTCGCCACAATCAACAATAAAATTAAACCGCGTAACTTATGACAACAAAGAGATTTCTTAAATGAAGATTTTTGTTAACAAAGTAACAAAGTTTTACTGGCTAATTTTACAATAACAAAACGCAAGACTCGATTATCTGCATTATATACAATTTTGACTCATCTATCTCAGGTGTGTCAATGGTCCACTTGTTGATTGGATTTGTTAATGATTTATTTTTACATAAAATAAAACTAAAATACAGAAACACAAAAATCTTCTAATTTATCAACTTAGGGATACTGGATGTACAAGAAGTTAATAATAATTTGTATCCAATTAAATGTCGTAACTTTGTTAATTTGTTTTTAAAGTTCGTTAAATAATTCCTTTTAATTTAGATATTTTTTTCATAACGTCAATTGTTTACTAAAATTATTTATCTTATGACAACAAATAAAAATTAAACGCATTTCGGATTTAACATTTTATAACCTACAGGGCTTTTTGGTTTTTTGTAGCCAAATTCTATTCTGCATAAAGTTCCGGTTTTATTTTCTAATTCCTGCTTAAATACAAAACTTAATTGATAAGGCTAATTACAATAAAATGTCTTAAATCTAGGTTTACAATGAAATTTAGTAAATCATTCAGATTAAAAAGTTTTAAAACTGATGTGATAAGAATAAACTGAATTCTTGCATAAGATAAAATTGAAAGATGCATAGTAAAAGTCATAATTATTGTGCAAATCAAATGCTTTCTTATTGGATTTTTAGCAACATTTAGAATTTTCAAAATTTCATTTAATTTTTCGAATATATTGCGTTTGAGCATTCCTTATTCTGCTGTAAGATAACAAATAAAAACTTAACTGCTACTGCTACCAGTAACAACAAGAAGAAATGTAGTAGGGTAGCGGAAAATACGAGTCCTCACCTTCCTGCAACAGCACATTGTGATGCCCTATTAATACTACTGGTAAAATAAACGGCGTTTGCCTGAAACCTTTGAAAGTTTGTCCCTTCCCACTTTCAGCCCGCGGGGGTGTACGTTACGCCACTGGAGAACGGTTTAACCAGGATATTAAACAACTAGAACGACGATATCAAATACCGTGGAACTTAAGGATGACGGCAGGTTACTTTTGGCTGCTTTACGGCACAAAAAACAACCCACGGAACGTACTTTTTATGCCGCAACAAGTTAATAATACAAAGTGTTCCTAAATGTTTCTGGGCCCAGTTGGCTAAGGAATCTAATCTTAATGCGCCGCCTTGTTGATTTATTTCAACAACTAATAGGTATTTGTTTTTTGTCATTTGTTAACTGCAAATGTCATTGTCCTGCATTTAGCAATTTAGTTAATCTTTATTTATTTATTTAAGCGTTATTCATTTTTGAATATACAAATAATAAGTTAGAAAATTTTTAAAATTTATTTTTTAATTATTGCTGTTTAAAAAAAACTTAAAATTATTGAACCATCATAACAACGATGCAGTGCGTGTAACGTAACAAACATTTTAATAGATATCCTGTTTTTCAAAAGGCAGCAAATTCAGCTGCAAACATGTTTTGACAGCTCACTAGACGCAGAAACATTTACGAAGACTTGGTACATACTTAACGCCCTTGTTTTGGTAATTTTTTGTGAAATGAAATTTTTTTATTTACTAGTTGCTGTTATTCGATGTTATTTTATGTAGTTTTTAGAGTTTTTATTTGTTTTTAAATCTTATTTAATTTGTATGCAATTTACAGATTAGTTTCTTCTTCTCCTTATAATTTCTTATGCCCACGTTGGGCATCGGATTGAGGTTTATTTGATATTTTGCTTTACCCATTTTTTCCATAGCTTTTGGTCCATTTTTATTTCTTTCAACTCTTGTAATTCTATGCTCCCTTTTCTACCTAATTCTGCTATCTGGTCTATCCATCTTTTCCTGGGTCTGCCTTTTCTTTTTTTTCTGAATCTTTTCGCTTCCAACACTTTCTTTAGTAGCTTTGTTGGTTGCATCCTATTCATGTGGCCAAACCAATTCATTCGTCTTTTATTGATTTTTGTCATTATTTATTCTTGTTGCTGCTTCTCTCATATATTCTCATTTCTTATTCTGCCCATTTTCATTCTTCTTGTAATTCTTCTTAGTTGTTTCATTTCTTTGGCATTTATTGTACTTTCATGTTTTTGATTCATCACCCAAGTTTCACATCCATATAAAAGGATAAGTATTATACCCGTAGTTTTGTTCTTTTTTTGATCTCTCTCTTACCAAACATTGTGTTATTTAATGCATAGCATATTTTTCTGGTTTTATTTTGCTTGATTTGTTATTTCATAATCTAGGTTTCCGTCGTTAGTAATCGTTCCTAGGTATTCGTATGCTGTTACTTGTTCAATAGTTTGGTCTTTATATGTTAATAAATATCTGTTTCTATCTTGTTTCTGATTAACAACCATGCTTTTACATTTATTAGTATTTATCTCCATTTTCAATTTTTCAATTTCTTCCGTCTAGATGTTCTTTAGTTGCTGCATTGTACAGATTAGTTTAAACATAATTTATTGCCAATAAAACTGAAAATAAATATATAAAATATATATTTAATCGATAATTCTCTTTATTTCTCGGTTATCTTACGCAGAATATTTTACTCGCATTTCAAAAAGATATTACGCGATACAAATAAAATTTCAATTAGTATGTGGTTATTAAGGGATAATATTACCAAAATAACATATTCCAATCAAAATCATCAAACTTTCTTTTAATTTCGCTGGCCTGTGCAATTAATAACGACAAAGCTATTTGATTTAGATCCTCATAATGCTACACATATCGCACAATATTCTTTTATTTCTACATGCAAATAACGACGGTGTCCGCTGATTACAGACTACTGGGGCACTCTATATAATGAGGTGCCATATAGCAACATGCTTCAAAAAATGAATGATAATAAATAACATGCTATGCCAGTTCCTTAAACCTTCGAAACGAAAAACTTGAAAAAAGTCCCAACATGAATAGAGAAAACACTGTAAGGAAGAATAATTTTAAGATATTCAAATATTTACTTGTTGCTTCTTCTTTATTAAACAAAGTATTTATTAAAATGCATATTATTTATCTTTCTATTAGAAATGACTTGCTATTAAATAAAGTTCATTAACCTATCCCTAGTCACTGCTAATTGTGTTAAAAACACCTACGAAATAAAACAGAATTTAATTTACATTCAAAATTGGATTCTAATTAGGTTGTCACTTTCTACATCTTCATCATTTCCAATTACATAAATTCATTCAGGGTAGTATATTCAACTGTAATCGAACGGTCACTACTATAAATCACTTGAAAAAAAATGTTTCTTGGGATGATATCGAATTAAATAACCTGGAAGGAAATTCTATAGCTTTTCCTTCTAATTTCTTGGCGAAGCGCCGTGTTTTATGGACAGTTAAGTAATTCGCGAGAACTTTTACACCGATAAGACTTCAGCAATGTGGTTATTTCCAACTGTAATTCAAGTTGTTTCTTCGTAAACGAGATTTATTAACGCGTTCTCCGAAAGTTTCGGTGGATTTTGTATTTTAATCTTTTTATTTTGTCGGAGCTAACATATAAACATCTAATAAAAAAGTTGATGTGAATCGGAAACGGGAATATCTAAATTACCTTTTGATGATTGTAGAAAATACACGTTTGTTAGGTTTTTTGATGGTTGGGGAAATTCCCTTAATTATTTAATTATTAAATATTGTTGTTGCATTTGTTTCCAGTATTTTATATCTTTTGTTTTATAGTACTTTTATGATCATAGATTTGATTTACATTACGCAGTAATAAAAAAAGACAGTCATTCGAAATTCTGTCAAAGTTTGAAGAAAAATCTTGTTAAACTAATTTTTAAATATTTCATTTGGATAAACATTTAATTTGATTACACCTGTGAAATGTATTGCATTTGCTACGGGTATAGTAGAATTTGTTATTCCGTAGTATTGTTTGTTGCTTTGTGCTTCCGTTTTTCATTCCCTAGTACCTTATTGCTACTTGTGTTTGAATGGGCATGCAAATGTACACTCGCGCTTTTCACTTTGTATCGCCATAACATCTTTTTTCTTTAGATTGAATTGTATTATTTCAATATTTCAAGTGAGACGTCATTCCATAACATTGTTTAGTTTTCAATTTGTCAAAAATATAAGGAATTATCACTAATTATAGCAATTTTCAATGGCTTATCTTAATGGTTTCTAAATTAAAAGCGATCTGTAAATATACTCTCCTCTTTAAAGTCTGTAACAACCCTGCTGCTTGGTTCATGATGATGAATACCTCTTACTTTATTTTAGTTTTCTTTCTTGAACTTCTAAACTTTGAATAAACTCTCACATTTGAAGTTATTGTAAACATTAAATAAAATCATTATTAATTACTCCTGATTATGCAAAACTAGAAAGTAGAATTTATGGCAACGAGCTTAGTATGGTAGTTTAAATTTAAATGGAGAGATGCTTAAATTGCGCAAAAAGACCTAAATAATATCCCCCCAGAAGAGAAGTTCTCCAAAGTTTTCTCACTACCAGTAGAATATATTATATACAGGATTATTGCAGCTATAGCCGCGTTCCTATGCCTAATCTCCATCTTTCCCGATCTATAGCATCTTGTTCTTCTAGATGCTGTTCTCTCATTTTTTCTCTCATTTTTCCTCATACCTCATTCCAGGGCCTTTCGGGTTGTCCTCTTCTTTTTCGGCCTGGTGGGATACATTGAAACATCTTTTTTGGTAATCTACTTTCCTCATTCGTAGTACATGTTCGAACATTTTAAGCTTCGATTTGTAATTTTGTCTGTTACATTTTCTCTTGCTTTCATTTTATTTCTAATGTATTCATTTGTTTTTCTCTCTAATCTAGATACCATGGCACTGCGTCTCAGATAGTCTATCTCTATTACTTCTATATTCCGCTTAATTGCTTCGTTGACTGCCCATAGGTCGCTCCCGTACAACAATACTGATTCCACATAAGTTTTTCCCATTCGGTTTTTTTTTTGGTTTTTCTGAAATATGCTTATTCCTCCACACTGAATTGAGTCTCCCTATAACTTTCCCACTACTTTCCACTCTTTGTTTGACCTCTTCTGCACATGTTCCTTCCTTATTTATAATTGTTTCCAGGTATTTCAAACTGTCTAGTACTTGTTTGATTTCTATATTGTCAGCCATTAAAATTTGGAATTATGCGACGCTGTTAATTGCCAAATATTTAGTTTTTTGAATACAGTAATACCTCGACTTACGCTACCCCGACTTACGCGAATTTGCATTTACGCGGTTTTTAAATCTTCTTGTTTATTCGTCTTTTGTTGACAGTTCAATTGAAAAAGGGTTACAAATTTTGGAAAACATAAACTCCAACGAGGAAATTTTGCGCGAGAAGAAAAAATCTTTGATCCGTCAGACGACTTTGTTAGAGTTTATGAAGCCTTCTACGTCAAAATAACTTCGGTTTATGTTTTTGCAATTCATAATAATATAATTTGTTGTATTATCTAAGATTTTATTAGACATTTTTTCTTCTAAATTATTGTTTTCTTTAGTGTCCGCTCCCAATTAAACATAATTTGTATGTATTTACATGCAAAATTGTACCCCGACTTACGCGAATTCAATTTACGCGGTTATTGCTCGGTCCCACCTATCGCGTAAGTGCGGGGTATTATTGTATTTATTTTCATTCCCAGTTTTGGTATTGTCGATCTAGTCTGCATACCAGAAACTCTAGGTCATACGCGTCTTGAGCTATGATCACTTGATTGTCGGCAAAGCTCATTGTATGTAGATCGTAGTTTCCTATTGGTATACCCATACCTCCTACTGCTCTTTTCCATTCCCTCAAAACGGAATCCAGGTATAGATGGAAAAGTATGGGTGATAAACTGCATTCTTGTCTCTGACCTTTGGATAGTGTTGTTTCTATATTTACGAATGCTTCATTCTCATTGTATTTTTCCTTAATCATATTTATTGCAGATGGAGTAATATTATATTCGGGTTGTATCTCAAATAATTTGTGGCGAGGGATACTATCGTAGGCTTTCTGTAGGCCTATAAATGCCAAATGCGTTTCTAGGTCTCTCGACATTCTTTTTTCAATTAGTTGTTGTAGTGTGAAAAGGTTATCTGTACATGACCAGCCCCGTATGAATCCATTTTGTTTCTCGCTAATTTGGTACTCTGTTTGAAATCAGTTCAGGTCGATTTTGCATTGCGGCGAAACGATAGCAACCTAAAACTAACTTTTGGGGGATGCCAGATTCCTCAGGCAGAGTCAACAAATACCTGACGGAAGGTTGAACCAGAAACGTCACGTGAGACAAAAGGCTGAACAAATCAAACTCAAACTGGAAAAAATGTACTGGTTGATCGAAAGATACTCCTAGCTTGACCTAAAATCTAAAAAGCTGATTTATTAGTCTATAATTAAACCAATCTGGACTTATGGTGTGCAACTTTGGGGCTGCACTAAGTAATCAAACTAACAGACAATACAATGTAGTCGAAATAAAATTCTCCGTCTAGTAACAAATGCATACCGCTACCTAACCAACGAAAAACTCTATAATGACCTGGAAGTTAAGTGGGTTAGTAAAGTGATCCAAAAATTCGCCATAAAACATAAAAAGAGATTATTAAACCATACCAACGTGGAAGCCATCCAACATCCAACACCTAGGAGTTGAGAAGACTGAAGCGCTTTAAACCACATGAACTCTTATGAACGTTAAAATACGGTCAGTTTTAATTTTAATTTTACGTTAGATTAGTTTCATCTTAGGAAAGAGCACACTGATGTTCTAACCTGCAGAAGTCTTAAGTAGAAATACGTAAACACATCAAAAGCATTAATAAATTAACTTTGTTAAGATTATTAATCATATCCAATAAAAGATGTTTTTGAAAGAACAAATTACCACAATTCTAAAGCAAGACAATATTTGAAACTGTCCAGGTACTTGAAATAAATTAATTGCAAGTCAAGTAGGAGAACAAGCAACACACGTTTGCTGTGTTCACAGATAACAAAACAAAAATCTTCCAGATTCATCAATTTGCATTATTAGCTAAAAAAGATTATTGAAGCCAAATCCATAACATAAGAAGCAAAAATGCAGCTTGATGAAAATCAAAAACCAAAGAAAATACAAATCGACTCCACGTTAGGCACCAAAAGTCTGTTACTGTCAAAATAGAATTTAGCGATTCTACTAAAAATCTAGCCCAAAACAGAAACAGGAATTGCCCGCTATCTGGTTCTAATCAAATCGGAGAAGGAAGAGGTCTAAACTAACACTAAATGATACTGCGGGAGTACCTACCATTACAATGGGCCAACAAACCAAATTCTCAATAACTTTAAAATTATATTTTATTATTTTCATTAACTAATTCTTATTTTCTTTTCTGTTTATTACACTTCAACGTAAACACTGCTGCTTAAAATTAGAAGGAATTTGTGCAAGACTCAATTTCATAACGCAAATCTAAATTCAGATAATCGTTAAAGTTAGCTTTTCTCGGAAAACTGCTGTCACGTTGCAGTTTCAAAAATACTACAAGAACTTGTTTTGTTCTACACAATTTCAAGTTTAAACATTGACAGAAATCGAGCAAAATTATGAAACAAATTCCCACTTTGTAATGGAAGGTTTAATAGTCGCAAATCTATTTATATTTCGGTTGGCAAAACACATAGAATAAAACTATTTGAAAGATATTTCCGGTATAAATATCCAAATTCCTGTAAGTATTTTCTCGGCCAAAACAGAAAACGTCATTGGAAACAGTTTTAATTAATATTTTTAGAAGAAAACTATTTTTAGACGTTTTTTCTAGGATTAAGCTGTTAGGTTTATCCGCTTAATCAAATCTAATTATATCATGTTTCAACCAGTCGAAAAGCATTGCTAGAAATAATTTTAAAATGCACCCTTTTATAACAACATACAATAAATGAAAATTTATCTTCGGCTTTTATTCTTTGGGTCAACGTGTTGGAAGTTTTATTTTTGATAAATGTACAGCAATTTACTAGAACATTATTTACAACAGCAAAAACATAACGCAAAGGGGGAATCATGAAAAACCTTCATAAAAGCCTAAAAATTGTTTTCATTTATAAATAAAAAATGGGCTTAGTCAAGAGAAAAGCTTTTGCTCTGGAATCCGTTTAAAAAATGTGTTTACAGATTTTTAAAGAGTTTTTCAAAGTTATAAATTTTTTTCTTGCTCAAAGTAAAGCATACTTCATTTAACATTTATATTATATAAGAGAAGTAGAAAGTTAGCAGCTAATGAAATAGTAGAACGAGAAACTCAAAAGGTAAAGCAAGAATTTAAGAGAACATTCGCCCTTTGCTTGCTTTTATAATTCTAAATTTTCTTCGTCGTTATTTAAATTAAATGATGTAGAATAAAGGGGCGATGGGGTGTAAATTCACGACTCTTGTGGACTTATTACATTTTTTAGTTGGTCCTTAATTCAATGCGGCTAGCTACTTGACTCGCTTGAAAACAAAGAACGACGCCTAAAACAAATTTTTTGCCGAAATTAAATTAACCCTTTTGTTTTTCTTTCGGAAAAACTCTTAAACAAAAAAGTAAGGTTAATAAACAATAATGAAAATGAAACCAAGGCAGCAGTAGTGATGCAAATGTAATCTCTTTCTAGACCTAACTTTAATTAAATCCTAAACAAAATCGTCTGCGTTAAATTTGAATAAACCAGATCACGCATTAATTAAACCCTTCCGCGTTTGGAGAACTTACAGTAACTAGACAGCTGAACAAAAACAAACTAGAAGTGGTTAGTTTACTTTAACAAGCGTCACATACATGCTGTCATCGAGAAATTTACAACTTACTCTCGAGGATTACGTTGTAATTTACATCTGAAAAGCTTCTTAATACTGTCTGATGCAGATAATCCAAATGCACACAGTAGCTAGATGTTCGTTCACCTTATATATTTTTATAATAAAAGGTGAGGGAAAAACCAGGAAATCGATGGTGATTCATTTCTTTGTTCCTATGGGAACAATTGCTGCAGGCTTTTTATAAATTTCTCTAACAACTAAAGGAAAAAATAAGATGGGTACGATGAAAGTTGTGAAAATTGTTGTGCTCTGGCACAAGGTATACGATGAAATCTGTATGAATGAAATCCCTTCCTATTCTATTATTACGAACACGATTAAAGTAAAACAAGTCCTAAATAAATATGACTTGTTATAAAACCAATATTTGAACTGTTTGAGCCCTCAAGTAAAAATCAATATCCTAACGGTACTCTTTTTAGAATGGTTGTAAAAGGGTACCTAGAGAACAGTATAGTTTTGGTGGTCGAGGTGACCACACCAACGGCAAAAATAAATAAAGTAAAGTTGCTATACCTAAGTGAGTTGTTTAATTTGCATAAAAGAAGAAATCCAGCACATTATCCAACATGGTCCTTCGAGCCGGATATTAAAATAAGTAAATTAGATTGGAAATAATTCAAGTTTGCCAGAGTCGATCGAAAACAGTAAATCAACAATTTATTGGAAGTACCGTGATTTATCGATTGGTCAGCGAGTGTATAACGGTCCTGTGCTGCATAGTGAAGACTCGTCAGGTTACCTGGGTTCATCTACAAATTTACAATTTTCGAAAACTGCAGGGTGCAGGCAGAAGGCCTTCAAGTGAGCCGTTAATCCTTTCCTTTGTACTCGTATTCCATTATTAAAGAATTTACTTGTATCTTTGTACTGCTAAATTTGGGCTACATTTTAAGCAAGTAAATAGTTAATTTAAAAAGTATTTAGTGAAAGTAATTACAAAATGTCAGAAAATAAAGAAAACAAAGAATTAAGGCAATTGATTAGGCAAAGAGGTTCATTAAAAGCTCGATTAACTCTTTTTAAATCTTATGTAGAGGATTTAAAACAAATGGAAACAGATAATGATATAGTTGATGAGGTATTAATAGAATTGCGTCAGCGTTTAGAAAAACAAGAGAGGCTCGTAGATGAATTTGAGAAAATTCAAGCTGAAATCGAACAACTTAACGAAGATGATGACGAAAACATAAAAGAACGCGAATTGTTCGAAAAGGCTTATTATTCATTAAATTCATCTGCCAAGTGTGTATTAAATAAATTTTCGAAAGAAACGACAGACGCGCAGCCAAAACAAGATACCACCTCTACCGTTCCGGTTAATTCTCATAATAGCATAGAGGAAGTACAATCGGTTAAGCTTCCCGTGATACAATTGCCGAAGTATCACGGTTGTTATGATAATTGGTTAGAATTTCGCCATACATTTGAATCTCTCATTCACACGAAAACAAGTATAAGTGACATTCAGAAGTTTCACTATTTACGAGCATCCTGGAGGGAGGGGCGTCTCAAGTAATTAATTCTCTAGAGTTTTCCGCTTCAAATTATTCAATCGCATGGCAACTTTTATGTGAACGTTTTAATAATACGCAATTGTTAGTGCATAGTCATGTCAAAGCAGTCTTTAATTTACCTTGCATCACATCAGAATCATCGGCAAAATTAAGAAAAATGATAGATGATATTTCCAAACATCTTCGCACGTTGAAAGCTTTAGCACAGCCAGTAGAGTATTGGGATACTCTTCTCATTTATATATTAAACAATAAATTAGACTATGTTTTAATTGTCTTCGTGGTCGGCATTTTAGTAAACAATGCAAAGGCAAACTG